>JAAAKL020015798.1:0-11324 GCA_010016065.2 Carybdea cf. marsupialis auct. non (Linnaeus, 1758)
TGACACAACAAAAATACGGACAATAACATCTTGACGACAGAACAATAAGATTCCTAACCAGTCCTCTAAAGACTCTGTTTAAAATCAAGTTTAACAAAAGAACAATAAAGACTCACACTTTTTTCTCATTTTCTTGGCTCGTGTACTTTAACTCAAAATCGGTTTTTACACTTCGTTTGGTCAATGGATAATGTCATCATGAAATTGTTTTATCTGCAAAAATTGTTTAATTGTTACACCTCATGAAACACCCCTATCCACACAATTTATCAAAGGTACCTAAGTGGAACGTGAAAACGTAAATTTGAACCCAGCCTAATTGCCCCCCCCCCAATCTGCTTTACCTTCCACCGCCCCTGTGTTAGCAGTGCCAAGTTAATCTCTTGACGAGTGCTAATTAAGCAAAATTGTCACTTTATTTGTTATAGACTCTTTTTGCTCAATAAACATAACGTTTCTAAGCATACTTAAGATCACATGCTTAAAGAAATAAGCACGCACTAAGCATATTTCCCAGCCTCGGAATTTTTCCCTTACTTACATTTCTTCCAAAATCAAGTGTAAAAATAGTGGACGAGGTTGAGTGATAAAGAAACAGCATTTTTGCACGAAATAATCTTTTGAACTAAACTATGTACAAAGAAATGGCACACAACTCAGTCCAGGAGCTAGCAAGACAGGTAAAATCTGAAAGTCATTCAAGCCATTAGCAATATATCTTACATTTGGAAAACGTTTGCATCCTCGTCAATCTCCTCATTTTCATCGAGAAGTTCAGTTTCATCCTCTAGTGTTTGAAATATTACATCACTGGCTGCACGAACATCAGCAGTGGGGGTGTTGCATGCAGGAAGTTGGTCGGCAGGATCTAGTAACATTGAGGGTGGAACAGAGTAATCGGGTATTCTCTCTGGTTTGATAAGATGGTCGTCATAAGACAACCAGTTTTCTGCCAGTAACTCATCCGCAATCTATCATACTCAGGACGTTGTAACTTTTCCCACGCTTCAACTACCCACCATGTGATTAGCACTCGCCTTTCTTTAGCTGTAAAAGGTTGATCGTGACAAAACCATCGGTTAGCATTGTCATCACAATCCAGCCATTCACGCTGTTTAATACAAAGTAACTGTTTAAGCACCTGAGCAAAAACCGCATCAACGGGCTGCCATAAATCAGTTCCATTCTGCAGCAACATCAACTTTAAACTCCTCCCTTTGATGAGCTTCCAAATTGTCACACAACAAGAAAAATTTACTTAGCTTTTCACTCTCGACAAAGTTAAACAATACCTGTTCTGCCCAATCCATGTTGACATTGTGGTCCATCCATGCATTTGTTTGAAAGAACAGTTTCACATCGGAGTGCACATCTTTTTTTTTTTCATCCTCGCTAACTCGCATCCCTTTTCCACGAAAAATGATTGATATAGGTGGCTGTTTTCCTGTTGCACGAAACATAACTTGCAATGAACACTGGCGCTTCTCCAATCCACTTCCTGGCTGGCTGATCCAAGTGTTATGGTGCTTATCCTTTGGTTCTACGCAGGCATACGTTCTCTTAACATCCAGAACAAAGGGCAGGGGGCTTTGATCTACGTTTATACGCTCTGTAGGAGTAAAGTGGCCCCATTTTCCATCATAGTCCTTTCCCGCCCCTGTCTTAGTGCAGCGTTCACGGAAGGTACTTTGCCATTTTTTCAGAGAATCGACCATGTCTTCTTTCGCCTTTTTTTATTCCGTTGTCTGGCTCGCATCTTGACATTATAGATTTGCAAGAACCGTACAACAACACGAGCTTTGATACTCTCGTTGACTCCTTAGGAAGTACTTTTGCCTTCGTCCATAACAAGTGAAATGATACTCGTTTTCCGCTAGCTCTAGCTGTTTTGAAAACCTCCCACAACTTCGGATATAATTCTGTATATTTTCTTAATTTCCTTCCTTCTTTGTGAAGCTTCCTCAAATTATCACATGCGCTCTCTGCAGATTTTGATACGATCTTTCATCCAACGTGAAACTTGACTCTGTGATACTTCAAAGCGTTCTGCAACTGTAACCCTGTGATTTGTTAGTACTGTCACATGCATGAATAACTTCTGCTTTCAATTGCGCAGTATAGCCATGTCGCTTTTTTCTTTCAAGTTGCTTTGCACCTTCGCTCTTACCAACAATGCCAACCACCTTTCTAACAACACCATTCAACACATCTTGCACCTCTGACCCCACAATCGAGTTAATGGATACTGATTTTTCAGAGGATGTCGACAACCTTTCCTTTGTGATACTCACCTTCTTTTCCGCAGGTTCAAAAAAAGGGTGTTAAAATTTTGCATGAACTGCCAGAGCCTGTTTTGTTTTGAACTTCATAGCGCAGTGACTACAGTTAATCGTTCCTTTCACTTCATCTACATATTCTGGAATTACACTCTGTTTGCAACTCCTCTATGGACAACACTTTTCGAAAAACCAAAGGCAGCTAAACTCTTTTGCTTTCTCATAATGAGACGTCAACTAAAGCTAAAAACAACATTGTAAACATGCTTTTAAAACATTCGAAGATCGAAATTTAAGAGACCATTGCAGTGTTCGTGCCAAACCCAATCGAATGCTCAGATTCAAACATTTAAAAGAGACCATTGCACTGTTTATGCCAAACCCAATGAAGTAAGGCAGGATGCCATTTAAAATCAACCATATTTGGTTGCCAGTATGAATTCAGGCCTTTTTCCTCAAACAAATATCCAGGGTTCATACAATGTCATAGCTTGAGCTGGTATAACTACCATTGTTGATAAAATGTGATGATCTAATGAAAAACAGTCATTGACCTATTATCTGTAATGTATGACATGCAAAATTTCCAACACATTTCCATGGCTGTAAGTTCTGCCTGGGAGAAAACGACCATAACATTTTTCGGGTTCCACTGAGGATAGAAAGTTTAAATGATGGTCAAAGATTCTACAAGGGAGCCAACATCTTCATTTTGTGGTATGAAAACTGCTAACACTAAATAATGAAAATCGGTTCTAACATAGGAAGAACAGTGGCAAGGCATACCTATAGAGGAAGAAAGGAGAAAATATTAAGATCATATAATATATCTACAATATTATTCAGTCACCTTTCTCCTTTTTTCTTTACAAATGTTTTGAATGTAGGCATACTATGGTTGCAGATGGTTTTACAAGGTCATTAGGAACTGCAAGTATAAACGATGAATTTTCTCTCGTAAAGTCACAAATCAGATATTATCTGCTAGTATGATCCTTTCCGGCAAACACGATATGTAGCATCTATGAGACACGTGTCATGACCATAAAGCAGTAGCAGCCTCTTCATCCACTGTGCTTTGTAGACAGAGAGGAACGTCTGGTTTTCATTTGTTGATGGCTAAAAAATACGAATAAACAAATACTTACTCCCATGAGCCAAAAGTTCCAAAACATCCTTTGATAGTTGTTGCTAATAAAATCTTGTCATTACAATACGACATTTGACCTCACCTTATTATAAACAAAATCATTGGGAGATGATGCAACCCAGTTAGTACATTTCAATTCTATGTTGCCCTAGTCATGTCTGACTTGTCCAGGTTCCATTATTTGCAACACTAAGTATGTTGTTTATGTCTTTCTTGGTGGGAAGATATCTTCTTCCACCTGATGTACCTTCTCTGCTGCATTAATAGGCTCACGCAAACATGCACCCTAAAGGGAAAAGGGAAACATCTATAAATGTTTACTTTCTCTGTTGGAGTAAATTATCAATTTATGGTGCACATCTTTCATAAGGTTCATATACTTCTTGAATGATTTCTCATATGTAACTTAAAGTGCAGTTTACCTCACCAACTGTTGTATTGTTACGAAAGTTACAAATCTAAACATCAATTTCTTCTCCTGCAAGTCTTCACGAAGTTTGGTCAGGGCACTAACTAGAGCAGCTTTATTTAGCAGTATTACCTGGAAGAGATATTAAAATACTACTGTAGTATTGTTTTACCACAATGAAAATCATGGCAAAGGTATGTAAAATATGGCTTTATCCTAGCCACATATTCCAATTTCAAAACTTTATACACATTTTATGAGAGCATCAGGGTATTTTACATTACAGGTTAAGATGGCAATACTACCAGAAATGTTAATACACCTGCTCTGGTGAGCACTCAAAATTACCAGAATAGTTAACTTTTGAGTTTGTTACCAAGTACTATCATTCCTCTCGTACTAGCATTACTAGCTGACTACAACTTTGATGTTGATGGTCCAGTTACACTGTTACAGGTTCCTCTTCTACACAACTAAAATGTGAAGTGAACATACGAATTATTTTTACAAGCAGAAGTTGATATGAGAGAAAAGTACAATAAAAGGGATGTGGTGTACTCAGCATCTCAGTAAGACACACTTGACTGTCTTTACCTTGTGATCAGAAAACTTCAATATGCTGGTCATATGCTGGTCATAGACACTTTGCTTGGGCACCCAAGCTTCTTTGTAGTCTCTACATGCTTTCTGCATTTTGAAAAGGAATGATCGTGATTCTACACCGGGAATAAGTGAAAGAATGTTATTTGTCAGGCTTACGATCGTAAAGGTATAAGGATACCAATCAATGACTCACATATGGATGTCACTGGAACATTATCAAAATGGTAATACTTTGTACATCCCAGTGCCATGGCCAGGGACCTGTGATAAATGTAGGTTTAGCAAAGGCGGAAAAGTTACGTTATCTAAGCAAATCAAGATGTATAAGCAATTGAAACTTATCCACAAATTTCATTTAATTTCAAGATAAGGATAGTTAGTCACAGTCAAAAATGTTAACAAAGAGGGTTACCCTTCTGTTTACTCGATAATCAACGCTAATGGCATGCTAATTTATATGTGTTCCAGTAACAATAACTATCCATCCCCCATTCACTCCAGTAACAATAACTATCACTCCCCGATTCCCCTCATAACTTAAAAAAAAGAAGGGGAGAACATTACAATCACGAAGATTCCAAACTATTCAGATTCCTTTAGCATGAGAATATATGAGTACAGGGCTTCTTTCTATCCCTTGATAATGGTCTTTTCTTTTTAACACGGCCAACAAAATCATTTCCTTGATAACATGTGAACCATTTCACACCTACAGGTAGGAATGATGTGCCATCAAACGGAATGGATATTCCTTCCTTTCCCGTTAAACTCCATTGATGCGGCATTGATAAGCATTTTCAAGCAATTTGCCTTTTTTTACCTGTAAGAAACAAATATGAACTTGGACCTATTATTTACAGGCACTTTTTATATAAGGGGGAGGGGACAATAGAAGAGGGGAATTTATTGGGAACAGTTTACTTGCCATTACATCTTAGTAATAGTTATCGCTTGCCCTATATATGTGGAGTGAGGCTACTTTTCGCCACTAATTGGATGGAATATTGCCTTTATCATCAGAGATGGCTTCCAGGGATCAGGGGCAAAAGCCCCTTTTTGTTAAATTTATATTGGTTTATAATATTGGTTGCTTTTCACATGATGTAATCAAAATACCTTTTAAAAGAATGCTCTTAATGTCTTCCACTTTATCATCCAAATAAGCCAAAATCAGTTTTTTAAATCGGCCAACACTTTTATATCCTCACTCTGATCCCCCTTCTCAACATTTTTGATACAGTACATCAGTCAATTATCTCTTTAGTGGGAGGTCAAGTTTTGATATACCACAACTGTCTGATCAGCATAATCCAAAAACCATCCTTGATCACCTCCGAAAACATTGCACTGTATATCACTTGTGTTTCATGTACACGCAACATTATAAGAAAAGACTATTTTCACTTTGAGATGGTCGACTTCTAATCAAGTGTCACTATCACAACTTCTAATATTATTTTCTGCCTCCAAGGGCGTGACCAATACTCACAAACTGAGGTAGTGGGGGTGGGGGCGGGGGTGTAGGAAAAAACACAACAACAAACCATCGCCCGTTTTATAACGATTAAACTCTATCTCCCGCAGACGCAAAGAGATAATCTGAAGAATATCATGCTAATGTCCCTTACATTCCCCTCAAATCCAATGACCCCTTTTGATAAAAACAGGTGAAGACATGATGACAAGATACCTAACTTCAAAGATTTTGAGTCAGATTTAGACATACTTTTCGGAGAAGTGGGAAGACATGGCAACTCCCCCACTTACTTATGTGAAGACAATAGCTACTGAGGTGGTTGAGAAAACGTGCTCTCTTTCAATCGTACTGTCTAACCAAATCGCCTACTTCAGTATCGTCAAAAGAAAAAGGGGAGGCACAAATAGGGCTTGGGGACTGACTTTTGAAAAGTGAAAATTGAAATCAGATAATACCAAAATTTGCCTTTGTAGTTACACATCTCCAAGCAGATTTAGTATCCTTTTTGTACTGGTCGAAAAGATTCAGTCACATAAAACTGCCAGCTCTGGAATGATATTAATGGCCTGAGAATGTTAAAAAGGAACAACTAAAACTTGTCCACATTCAAAACGTTAATGGTCAACTATATACTAGTTAATTTCAAAATAAAAAACATTACTAACTTCTCGATAATACTATGATTCTAATGGCTACTTGCAGGAGGTGTTCTGAGTGTGTATTGATCAACAACCCTGACATGTTTCTCATTTAAAAGATCTGATTTCAGCTTGGATGCCATGGAATTCATTCGCCTTTCTGTTTCTTTTCCCATTCTGCTTCAATGTTATCTGCATATAAACATTTGACATAAAATTGATATATGCATACTAAAATGTTTAGTGGACTATGTATAATATACTATTGCCTTGCAGCTTTTTGTAGACTTTTAAATATGATTTCTGCTTATTTTACACTATACCAGAGCATTGCATTGTCATTCAGAAAATACAAATACACCATGGAATGTTGCATTCTGTCTTTTTTCTTACACATAGTTATCTTAGCCTTTGAACAGGTCTGAATGGAGATTGAAACAGATATAATTTGTGTTGATCCTAGACCACGATTTTATAAAGATAATACTCCATCTCCGTCACCAATACCCATTTACTTCAAAATCACCCATATACAAGGTGCTCTCTCTCTACAACTCCTATTTTGTCAAGTTCTACGGTTATTGGCTAATTTTCATGGATTGCAGAAGACATAGTGAAATTTACATCTAGGCCTCTTAATTTTTGGCCTCCAAATGTGACATATGAGGCCGTACCTCAAGTAGGCCACGAGTGTGCAAGGGGTTATTCTGATACGTCAAGTTACTGATGGCATCATTCAAGGCTCTTTGAAAATTTCTTATTACATAGAGAAAGTTTCTTTCTCATTCAAAAACAAAAAAATGAATCCTGCGTTTAAAACAAGCGTTGTGATACTTACTACGATACTGCGATTGTTCTCTTGATATCCACTCTGATAACACACTTCCCCTTTCCCTGTAAGGACGTTTAATCACTTTAATCCTTAATGGTGAACAACACCGAGTAGCTTGTCTTACCTTAAAACCGTCTTTCCTGATAGCAAACATGACTTCGACCATGTACTGCACTCGTTTTTCAATCTGAGCTTCATGTAAAATGCTGCGAAGTCTTTCAAACACAGCTACAACAAATCAGAGTACCAATACATAGGTTGTCATGATATAGACGGATGTCTAAATAGTAACTGAAACACGTATTTGAAAGTATCAGAGCAAGAGTCATATTGGAAAGGAGGCTATCAATATGCATACAGGTGTCGGGTGTTCTTTTCTTTCGATAATAACGCTGTGCAACGAAATGAAATGGATGTGCAGAGAATGAGTGTCAGGTATTTTCTTATGCAGTAAGAATGGCACCAACAGGTTCTAACCAGACATAAGAATCTTTATGAACACCCATTTAATACATCAAATTTTGCTTAATTTTCTTCTACAATCATGAGCTTTAAATTGGAAAGAGATACACCCTACCAACAAGTTCCATACTCCACTTTCATATTCAACTTTCAAGAGTAAGTTCTATACTGTGAATCGCAGCATCTCACACAATGGCAATGGACCCCTAAAGCTTCACACTATGCTTACCATGCAATCCTCTTGGGGATACTTCTGTTAATTTCTGACCAATCTCTTTCAAGAATGCAATCTATGAAAGAAAAAAATCACTATGGAAGGCTCAAGAACTAATAACACAAAAAACCAGCCAGTTTCTTTCATCTGCCCTAGTTTTATATATACCGATATATTACATCAAAAATATTAAGTGGGGAAATACACTGCACTATATTATTTAAATGTCATTTACTTTTAGCTCGCACCTTTGTGGATGACCTTAATTGCGACTGGAATTTAAATCCCCTATCTTAAATCGAACTGATTCGAGTTTACTTTTAGCAGGACGAATGTACCTGAAAAACGCTTTCTTTTTGAAATTTTAACTAGAAGTTTGCAGAGATTTGAAAAGTTGCCAAAAGCACGCTCATTCAAGAATGTTGAAGTCACTGTATTCGATAATCAACAAGCACTCAACACAGGCTTCAACTGCACTTGGGTATAATGATAAACCCACGAAGAGAATATGAACATGGTGAGATAGATAACTTAACAGAATGACCTAGGGCACGTCTCGATCTAAAATCAATTTTCAATTTACCACCCCTCTCAATTTAGCGATCTTTGTGGAATGCAATTAAATACCAAAGCTCCTCTAGTTATTAATCGGGTACTTAATGTATACGGCCACTTGTAGCTATTTCATGACAATAGAACTAAGAAAACCCACTCACTGCTACTTCCACACTGTCATTGGTTGGATTCTGCATAAGCAAAGTAAGCAGCTCTAAGCCCAGGAGTTCATGTGCCTTAAGGTGAAAATAAAACGAAAATAAAAAATGAATTGTTATGCTAGTCATGCCGAGAATCAACTGAAATAAGCAGATATCTTGCAAGGAAGAAGAGTTGCTATATGCCAAATGTCTGAGCTCCAGTTGAAAATGATACGAAAAAAGATAATCTCAATAATAAACTAGATGAACTTTAAATGGAGGTGCTCCCTGAGAATACATCGATATAAACAAAGACGAAACTGATAATAGCAAAAACTGGAAAGCAAAAGGGTAATAGACATCCCTGAGTTCCTTATCAATCAACTTTTCAACAATTTACTCAGCTCCTTATAGATTGATTGATAGCTAAAAATACTATAAAATACTGTCATTGGTTCCACTAGTGTTCCACAAGCACTAAATTGTCCTGGGTAAGAATTAAATTTCAACTAATAGGGATAATTGGAGATCTCAATAAAGTAGAGAAATGTCTTTGTTAGCCATTGCTCTAAGATCCACTATTACCTGGCGTCTTATCCCATGATAGTTATGTCTTAAATAGTATGTAAGCGATCGGAGGAGCACGACTTCTGTTAACGCTTCATATTCGATGAACCTGATTGGCGAACCAAACCATCCGACGATATGCCAAGGAAGCAATTTCATCTTAGAAACTGAATAACGTGACAGAGGAAATGAATGAGGCGCAGATTCATCGTTTGCAAAGTCTGCCGTGTCACTGGGCGCAATGAACGACTGCTAAAACACACATTGGCTTTCCAAAATCCGCTACATAAGGGAGGGGTGGGATGGGGGTATCGCTCTATAACAAGGGGCACGAAAAGCCTTTGTCATTGATCCATCTAAGACATCCGAGTACTGAAAGCATCATAAGGTGTGCATTCTGGAGTCATATTTTACAAAATATATAATAAGTAAGATGGAATAAGTAAGTTCAGTAACGTATTCTTCGCCACTAGAGGATTTTAAAGAAAAAGATGGTTATATCCTGTTGTTGCAAGTATCTGACAGAAAACGGAACTGACACAGATTTCGTGAAAGTAATATGACCCAATATATGACCCAAAGTTAATTCTAGCATTGATGATGGTTATTATATATTGTTAGAAGCAAAAGTACATCTACAATCACAGCGGCCAGATTGGACAAAGCCTATCTAACTAGACATAAAGAAGTTTTCGACCGACTCTACGGATTGCAAGCGCTGTTTACTCTCTAAATCTAAAAACTATTAGTAATTCACCAACTGAAGTAAACAAAGCACATCTGGGATTCAAAAATTAGAATCAATTTGGTACGGGGTAGTAGCCAACCATTCAGTACTGAAACAAATTAGTTAGTGAAATAACACCTGTACATCAAGCCCGGATTAGATCATTTCGAGAGGATTGCACCAATGCACGAAATTGAAAAAGATTAAACGGATTGTGTGTCCATCAGAAATGATGTCGAGGGAACTAGTGGTGGTGAAGAAGAACGGGACCTTTAAAAAGCAATTGGCTAAATTACGCTGCAAGGGGCCGTACACTGAAGCTAAAGCATGTGGACAATGCCACAAAATCTAGGGCATTTTAAGATCTACCTGCATACGTAGCTCGAATTATATCCTAAGTGGACTACTTAGCAAATCATTGCAAAAACATTGGGTTTATAAGCAACGTCACAATAGCAACCATTCATCTGTTTGCTTTCTGAATGCAACCGATCACTCCTTGAAACTGCGTGCAATTTTTCCATTTTATAATAATCAGATTTGCTGATGCTCCCATTCACTTTACCATTAAAGCAATTCTAGATAAACAAGCATAGACGGCCGGATCACATGCCAGACAGGGAAGAAAAGGAATTCAGCGAATGATAATTTGTATACGAACATGTCACGTTTCAAGTATGAGCACCTGAAAGCTGGAACTTGTTATAGAGAAATGCAAAGATGTTTAGTATTTGTACTTGGTTTTGCCAAGCATTGGTGGGCTGGACGAAGAAAATGTACCACAGATGAATTGACCCTGGCGGTCCACTCTGGGAAAATTAAACAAAGGAGGAGAGCTGGGGTAGAAAACGAAAACAGAAAAAGAAGTGGCAAAGTAAGGTAATAGGTTAAAATATTGTGAATAAAAGGGTAATCAGTCTGAGAATTGCCACACGGCCATTTAACATAACACTAATTCCAGTACATTCACCTACACGTGATTCTGCTGAGGAAGAAACCGAAGGATTGTAATCTACTCGTAACTTGCTACAGATCGTACAGATCGATTGACAAGATAATTGATTATCCGATTGGTAAAATACAGAAATCCACTAATGAAAGTTTTCTACATTGCACTTGATGGCATGGGACACCGCAACGAAGATAGAAATCTCCTATAAGAAATTTGCACTGGCAGTGACATGGTAATAAAAATACTACCAGTGTCGGAGGATAGTAGACGTAACCAAAATGGTAATATCTTGATTAAGAGACTCTAGTTACCCTTAGCCCTG
>JAAAKL020015799.1:0-11324 GCA_010016065.2 Carybdea cf. marsupialis auct. non (Linnaeus, 1758)
ATGAAACCTTTAGAAACGTGTAACAGAGTAATAATGAACTAGTTTACTTGTTTCAAAACGTTTCGAGTTATAGAAGCCGACATAGATATCGAGAGGTTCTCATCCTCGTCAACTCCTGTTGTAGTAGCAGCGAAAAAGCGACACCAAGAGACGTTGAAGGCAATGCATCGCCCGTGGTGGGAGAAATTGGTAGAAGAAGACAACACAACATACGGCCAAGAAGACTGGGAGTTCGGTGGCTTGACAGAGCAAGATAAATTATTTTGAAATGGTCCTCCAGCATAACGATATCTGTTTAAAGTACTATCTTATGAGACAGGGTACTTGATGCCTACACTTTGTTATTCGTTGAAAGCCAGCTCTTCGATAAGTAACAAAATGGTGCAGACTCAATAATTGAGTATGGAAAGATAGCGAAAGTCCCTGAACGCTACTTTCAATACTGCACGTGAGGCTGGTTAACCTCTGGAGAACCAGCTTGAGTTTTTGTGCTGATTTCCGACGTGGTGTTTTGTGGGTTTTTTTGGCAAATAGGGAGTAGCCTGAGAAATAGCCTCTCTACTTCACTATCAGGATAGAAGAGAATGTGTAGCCACGTTACTCTTGCGCCACAATCACGCATCCAAGTTTTATTTGAAGTATTACGCTGCGTAATTTTGACCTCACTCATTAAGCTAGCAGCTCGAAGGACAATCTCTACTAGCTCAAGACACCCCTGTCTCTCTTCCTGTCCTTGCTTTGTGTGAAGATAAGCTTTTTTGACTTCGCGCATGATCAAATTCGTTTGTAGTGAAATTTGCTTTCATGTCTATTTTAGACTGTGTAGGTTTTGATGTAAATTGAAGAGTTAAAAATATCTAAGATGAAAAATTAGTCTTTCACAAATGCATCTGTTCGTATCTTGCTGGTTTTGTGCGTAAGAATCCATGCCTTTTATAAGTTATTGTTCACAAAGATGTTTGAGAGAAATAATAGATAAAGTTATGATGTTTTAATTCAATTGTCTTGTTGCTCCTGCTTTCATTTTATCGAAATTGTTTGCTTTGTTTTTGTGAACACCCTGTGTCAACCTTTTTTGATTCTCGATTTTATTTTCTGACCCCTCGTCGAAGATATTCCTTCGAAATTTCAACCACCACGAAGTATGTTTTTAGAAGATACTGAGTTGCTGTAGAGTACGGTAAAAGACCTTCTCTATAGGTAAAATGACGTCATGTACAAGACCATGATAAAGCCAGTAATGTATTGTGATATATATGGACAGAACTGATGATCAACAGCACATGAAAGCACAGTTGCTCTTTGTCGCTCTTTAGAAATCCTGTCAATTCACATTATCCGCAGTACAAGGGCAAATGGGATGAAGGAGGGTTCGGATAGCTTTGGAAAAGTTAATAGATATTAGATTAAGATAGTTTAGACACATGAAGTGCAAAGATGAAGCGTGAAAGTATGAGGATGATTAAGAATTGACAATTTGCATGATTCATATTAATCAGTACTTTCCATTCGTATTATTACCATTTATTATAAATGCTTCCTTGATCACACGTACACCCCGCATGATGTTCCGAATTGTGGTAGCCCCTCCTAAAGTTATCACATCCTTCCTCATATCTTAAAGTTTACTAAGATTTACCATTTGTTTTGTGCAGCTCTATGGTCGCCTAAACTGAGCACCCACAGAGCTCAAATTCTGGATCTCGCGTACATACATCACAACGACCTGCGTGGTCATTTTTCAAGTTCTGCAATAAGTGCCATCCTGAAAATTTAAATGAACCTTTCGTATATGATAATGAGAGGCCTTGAAAAGACACTTACTAAGGAGACATGGTATGCAAAATGTTGTGTACCTTCTGGCATTCTTTGTTTGGTCTAATATCTGAGGTATGCAATCTGATACTGCGGCATTTGTGGTGCATTGAGGCCATGCCCCCTAACATGGTTAGGGAATCGTAAGAATTTAAGTAGCCCAATTCTGGAGAAAGTATACCTATCGGGTGGCAGAATGTGAAAATATCTTGAATTCAATCTTAAACGTCCTCTCTCCCTAGGACGTTGCTCAAGTCGGAGTTCTCCCGTTGAAAGAATTTAACGCCCCCCCCCAAATACCCCAAGAGAAACGATGGTCGCTTTATTGTTTGCTCCTCTATTTACCGATAAGGCAGAACCCAACATCAAATCTTCCTCTTCGGAGACCGTTGTAAAGCATTGTAACTTATCCTTCAAGATTGAAGGCCAAGGATCATAGATTCTTATTGTCTCAAGTTCTCGCTACTTTTTGCTTGTTATCGCTCGCACAGCAGCGTTCGTTCTCGCTAGTTTTCGTTGGATACCGCCAAATCGTAACGAAGCCCGGCCCCCGGTATCCGTTGGCTCGCCAATTAACAAATAGACACGTATGGCATTCGGGAACGGTTTTTGTAAACGCTTGGATGGGGTGCGCAGTGATGCATTTTACACAATTCGGATTCCTCAGCAGTGATTAGGTTTGTGTAAGAAATACCATGATTCTTGGACATAGACTGGGTACTTCAAGGAAACAAAGAATCAAGATGTTTTTCGTGTATCTTTGTAGTGCCTGAAATGGTTTACGCTAGTTTGAATATTCTGTAATCCTTCCAAATATGTCGTACATCTCGACTCGCTTTTCCAGGTTGTTAAAAGTGACTTAGTGGTCAATGGCAGAAAATTGCGTTCGCTATACCTAAAATCAGTCGTGAAGAAAATACACCAATTGTCACTTAAGCATGACTGATATTGCTAGCTTGTCCAAGAAAGCCAAGTTAAGTATTGCATATCCAACTCGCTGACCATCAACGAAATCAGTTCTTCATATCGAAGAGAACCCAGTACCTTTTCCATCTATCAGCTTTCATAGAAGTTTGTTTGTGCATGCTATGAATATTATGTATATTGTAAGACAAATGTTATTAAAATGAACTGTAAAATGTTATGTTATTAAAATGAACTGAGTATTTCGAATATGCAGACGATGAAGATGAATTCTAAGCAGAAACTAGTGCAAAGGTGCTTTATTTGATAGTACAAAGAGAGTTTAGCAACGTTGAGTTCACAAAGAAATTAATTCTTGCTTCTGCAATGATGTTAATGGGCTTTTTAACGAACTTGGATGTCATCACATCTCAAAAGAGTGGCGACTTTTCACGATTCATGGAAAACAAGGTTGAAAATTGTTTCTTTACACAATACTTAATCTTACTTACGTAATCCTTAACCCTTGTGAATGCGAGTAGGTTTCCAGGAAACTTCTGAATCAAGGAAACATTTTCTGATAGTGCGCCAGTAAGTAAGCGTAACACAGCCGGAGCCATTTTTGGTGGTCTTATGGTCTCTAGTTCATGGACTGCAAACTATAACAATCGCATACGTTCTTGTCAGAGACGAGAAGTCTTGAAGAAGCTAGCCGCTGCTACGGAGAAAATGGCCACCAAGGACTGACAATTCAACCGGCAAATACAATGTTCACCTTGTGCCTATTAAATCCACAGCATTTCCATTCCTACCTTATACAAAACTGGACTTGATGAAAAGCGTTGCCAAAGCTATGAGAAAAAAGGGACTAGGTTTTTAATATGTCTAGGGCAAGAGATGAAAATGAAGATGTGAGTGATAAGCATGGCGATAGGTTCCGATTATCTGTGGTTCCACCAGTGTATCAATATTGACAGAGAAAAGATACCTAGCCAAGTTTAAACGAAATGGCATAGATTACAGTTGGTTTCCACACAGGGAGACATTTCAAACGAGTCTCGAGCACGACTGACTCATGTAAATATTGCTACTAGTTTGCAAGTTCTAATGTCGTTCTGATGTGCAAACAATCGATCTGTAGACTCTCACTTTATATCACTCAAAAACGTAAAACTGCA
This sequence comes from Carybdea cf. marsupialis auct. non (Linnaeus, 1758), assembly GCA_010016065.2. NCBI lineage: Eukaryota > Metazoa > Cnidaria > Cubozoa > Carybdeida > Carybdeidae > Carybdea > Carybdea cf. marsupialis auct. non (Linnaeus, 1758). Next base: position 3,897 of record JAAAKL020015799.1, read on the forward strand.
ATTACGATATGGCAGAGGTTTACTTTTTTGTCAGTCCTTTTATGTTAGTGGGTAAACGGGGGCTCTGAATATAATTAAAACCTGACCAGCTAGGTTAAATCTGATTGCAGATCTGAAATCTGCAACTCATAATCATTAAGCATTTATTATTATCTCATTTGGCTGCACAAAGTTAAAATTTGTTGGTAAGTCTAAATTGTGTCCTGTTTGTGCTTCTGCGCAGTGCCTTGAGGGAGTTATAGTGATGGTTTAACAACCCTTACGTCTAATCAGGTCACTAAACTATGTAACTGATAATGCAGAATCCCCTAACGCTAACGTCATACTCCGCATTGAAAAAGTACACATTTTAGTTACTGATTGTAGCACTCTCATACCGAACGCCATCCTGCCACGTTCGCTTGATTTACAGGAAGAAAAGTGCGTTCATGCATGGTACCAACTGAGCCTTCGGTACTAGGCCAATTCCTCCCGGTCAATTCCTACCTATCAAATTTCCCCTTGGACAATTCCCACCCGGATAATTCTTACCCATCAAATTCCCCCTTGGACAATCCCCCTCTATTTTTGTATGTCAATTTTACTTTTTCGAAGTTTCTAAATTTTCTTTCTTAGTTGTAAGATCTTTATTGATGGCAAAAACGTCAATTAATATAATCAGCATATATTTTACTGGCAGGTGTAGACGCTGGCACATCCGTCCAGTGCGACCAAAAGTTCTAAAAAAAGGTAAAAATATTTACGAAATCGGGGAAAATCCTCCTAAAATTGGGGAAATTGCCGCGACGGCGTTATCAAAAATTGTCCGCCAGTGACTGCTTTCTATTTATTTTTAAAATAGTCTGACCATTAAGTTAAATTTTTACTTAACGTATATCACACAACAGACCGTTGTACCTATTTCGCCGATTCGAACCAGACGTGCTTGATACAAGGGTCATGAAATTGACATTGAAAAATCCTCAGCATATTATTTGTTAAGAACTCTTGAAACAGTTTTTAAACGTCTTAAACTAGAGAAATTTTGAGTGGCGAAGTGGAATATTAAAGTCTAAGACACGTCAATTCAAACTCCAATCACACCAAGCATTCTCCTTAACGAAACATGTGATAATTTTGATTTTCCTTATCACTATTGTTTTCTTCTCTGACTCAATTTGAACGCTCCCGATCCCGTTGTGGCATCACGTCATGGGGATCAAAAGAGTATCTCTTCATACTATCCCATATTACAAAATACCCTTTGCATAAAATTATGTATTTCTCCGTGAAATAATTTTAAATCATCATTGTGTCGAGTGCCACCTTCTATTTCATGTCGTGAGTTAACACGTTCGTTTGACCAAGTCCCAATTTGGTATTTATTTCTATCGAATTTGGTAACTTTTTGAAGTTACAAATAGTTGCGTATAAAAATATGGGGAGAATTGTCCAGCGGGGGGGGGGATAGTACGGGTGGGAATTGTCCGAGGGGGAAATTGATGGGTGAGAATTGACTGGGGAAACTGTAGAGGGTGGAATTGTCCGGATACCGAGCCTTCCTAGCTTAAAACTTTGCATACACAACTGCAGAAATCTCTGAAATATTTGAGTACATCTGGCGTTCACCGCAGATATCTGTCAAGACGCTACTTCTACGAGCTACGTTTACGCACCTGTGTACACAAATCATGTCCAGCATAGGTATAGTTTCCCCCACTTGCCATTCTATTACCAATTTTTAAGCCGCAGAAGCATTGCAACGGCTTCCTGTTGCAAGCGTTTAAACAGCGCTTGGCAGCCACCACAACAAAAAGAAGTGAACGCAAAACCAGACTGACTTCTCTTTTTCTGACACCAAGACGTTACTTTCCACGAAAGCTCAAATCTGCAAAAAATCTTAATACTCACCATAATTTTACATATATAGTATGTACAAAGGATCAGCAGTTTAAGTAGCAAGATTAGTTCTTACTGTCTATGTACAAAAGACCATACCACACTACATTGACTAGTTCCATGCTCAAAGAACGGGTTCATTAAGTTATGATAATAAAAGTGTGATCAATTACCAATATTACAAGGATTCCTTCGTAAGATTGGTAACAAGTATGACTGACCATTTAATCTCTGTGTGTGCGAAAGTTTAAAGTCATGGAAACGTTAGTACATCAAACGCAACAAACAAGAATCACATTCTGCTAATAAGTTCACAGGTTTTAATCATTTGACAATGATCATGTGTCAATTCTGATGTTACGAGAATATGATCAACAATTGCTCAGTTGCTTGAATACTTTTCAAAACGAGGCTCGAAAGAATCCCCTAGCTAACATGACGAGTTACGCCCACTGAATGCACCGCTAAATAATAGCATAATAATCATAACAAAAGCTACTATGTAGGAGTCCATCGTCTATTGGTAGGGCTATTGATGGGCAAGAGCATCTACAAAGAGGGGGCATAAACTAATAATCTACACATATACCCTATTACTTTCTATTACGTGTTGTGCAATTGTTTAAACCGGAGGAACATGCAGAAGGCAACTGTCAACAGTCACCGTATGCTGCAAAACAGCCTACAGACGACTCGTAGGTACGGCATGAGTTTTGAGGCACGAGCGAAAGAAATCTCAAATATACAAGTTAGCAATAAACCATGTCGTCCAGCTTCTAAAAACAGCATCGTCAAAACGAATGTCAGTTCTACAGATATTTTAACGTTTTCTTTTCATGGCTAGAATCGGATCAGGAAACCATTTGGAAGGAACGCAGAAAGTGATTCCTGTACTATACGGAAATCATAAACCTTACTAATGGCAGTTATAAGCCACATGTGACTAAGTCATAAACACTACTATCTTGTCATTGCTTTACAGTGTCGTTATACTCAAACAAAAACACAACAAAGAGAAGTTACTACAGTAACCGAACAACGTCTTAGTACTATGAGAAATGAATTATATTTCTTAAGACAGTGGATATCTTAAGGTTAAACATATCTTCCAGTGTGAATGTTTGTGATTAAACTAAACCGCAAATTGTTACAGATGCACCTGGAACAGTGTCACAGAGAAGAAGCTTCATGCTATCAACAGCTATCTGTGATAGCATTAAAGACAACAATCTTTTGCATCTATTTATCTTCCATCGAAAACAGTTTCTAATAAATAGAACAAGTAGAGTAAAGATTACTTCTAAATGCCCTCTCTACCCTTGGCATATTCCAAGATGCTTACAACCAACATTTAAACTGCAGCTATGGACTGCTATTTATCCATGTGCATATTTACTCTCACTGAGAATGCAACAGCCATTCGCGTTGCACTGAAATGTGCTTCTTGCCATCCTAGCAACGTCCAAAACACAACAGCGTACATAACTTGCACACAAGGACATTCAGCGAGAACTGGACTCGAACTATTGAATCTTATAACTCTTAGCTTACGATTCAGCTGATCTTTTTTTTCTTTTTTTTCTTTTTTAAAATTATTTCTATTGTATTTTAAATTTTTTAATTTTTTCATTTACCTAGCCAGTTCTGTCACTAATAAGCACTTCAGGCGTGACAAAGTTTGTGTTTTATATTTTTTTCTTCACTTTAAAAGAATCACAACGGGATAACGGACATCGTAACAAGGATGTGAAAGAACAATAGTGCCATCCGTTGACATGACGTATATGTGGATGACGACGACGATGATGAAGGTGGTGATGTTAACAATGAAATGGTTAGGAATCATGATCCTTCCGTTCCCCAACAACTTATCCAAATCCTTCACCCTTTTGTAACACAGTCACATTGTGTTCCTGGTTCACCCCTTTCATGTGAATTTACATCGATTAACTTTAACATCAACTTACAAAACATAAATAATGAATTCTATTTTAATTTAAACATTAAACCTTAACTAACAATAAGATTTTTCCTAAAATTAAGCAGAACATTGTCATTTGGAAGAAATTTAATCTAAACTCAACGAAACCTCTCATAATATTGATTCCTATGTACAATTAAAATATGCAATCAAACATGTCACTGATCTATTATGTTGGGGAATCTGTTTCTTATACCATATACGTTTCTGCAGTTGAGTGTGTCTATCCTCTGATGGCTGACCTTAAGGGTCACTCGATTCACCTTGATAAAATTATTGTCTCTTACAAAGGATCATTCTCATTTAATTGCACTAATGGTTAACGTTTCCATCCTATGTGGAACTCTATACACAACTTTAGACTTTACTCGTCAGCAAAAAAGCATTAAATTCTATTGTTAGAAAGATACAAGTCATCCTTTCTGCGATTTTAAATTAAAAAACAACCAACGACAAAAGGTGTTAAAACTGGTCTGGCTTACGTCGTTAATGCTATGGGTCATAATTTTTCGTCACGTGATCTCATTACAACGTCACAGTTTCACGTGGACATAACGAGAAAGTTACAATTCATTCTTGAAGACTCACTCTATTGACAAACATTGTATATTAGCTAAGAGGTCTACCAAATGGCCTATTTGCTTTCACAAAAGTGAAGTGCAAAATATTCCCCCCGCCCCGCCTACACGAATATGAGTGTAGGCTTCACCATGCAACGTTTAATAAATGGCAGCTTCTAGTTTAATGTTGCACTTGGTCATCAATTGTTAAAGTTCGCCAGAATTATAGTAAACGGTGATTGGAGAATGGCAACCTTTTCTAACACCAGACATCTGTACTCTCTTTGTTGAGCCAGGGTATTTGAACATAGTCGAAACAAGATACTGTATTGTAGTTATGGTCATGTCAAGCTAGTACTCTTAGAGGTTCTACTTCCACGTTGTACATTCCGGTAAATTTGGAATAAACACTACTTGAAAAGCTGTTTATTCTTACTCTCTTTATCACCAAAGATGAAATACGGTGATACGATGATGGAAACGTCGGGCTTGGTGGCTGAACTGAATTAAAAGAGTTTTCTACCGACATTGTACATGTGTCAGAAACATCCTAAGGACCAAGTCATCCATTATCCATTTGTTGTGCAGGGGAATTTCTAGGAGACTACAAGGAGTTCCTCATTCGTGAACAGCGGGTGAAAATCTAACATTTTCCAATAAGGGGTGGATCATAAACAGCATCTAATTCAACAAGGAGTGTTCATAAAGATCTGAAGGAGCATACATGTGAACTACAGTTTATTCGATTGTTTCACGTCAGTTCTAAAATGACGTGAATTGAGGTCAACAGATAAATTTCAATATAATATTAGGAAAAATTATGTATCTTGAGGAACGTCATCCTACTTGAATTATTTAGGGAGTCATGACGAGGTACGACAACCCTTTATATTTAAATCACCATGCATTTCCCTGTGCAGAGTAAAACATACCAGTCTACGGAGGGCATTTCTTTGTTTTTCCTATGCCACCAAAAACTCAATTATAAACATTTCCACAAACACAAAGTAAACTTACGAGATGTAAGGGTTGAAATGTACTTTTAAAATATTTACTGAACATTTCTTGACTTGAAATTTACAAATTTTCACTTGATACCAACTAAAGCCGAAAGAAACGGTTGGATGAAGCAAAGATATCAGGAATTGCTTAAAAACGTACTGTGTTTCGGGAAGTTGTGACTTTGATCGACAAGTACAAATATATCAAATTTAAAACTACCAAACTACCAAAACCTGGTCTCCGGCTCAAAATGTTTGTTTGCGACCTGCTGATACGGCTATAACTTCTACCATTGCGCACCTGAGACCTAAATGTGACTTATTAACCACCACCCACGTCCTTCAAACTCTCCCTGATATGCTAAAAGGCTCCGAAAAATAATAGATCAGCGACTACCTTTAATCAAAATAACCATTTGTCAATAAAATCAAACTGAAATACTACGCAGTTTTATATTTTAGAAGTAGAGCGTGTCTAATTACCGGATTACTACGCGAGTTGCGAGAAAAAATAACATGAAGCAAGACTGAGAGAGCAGTTTATGTACGAAATTATAATAGTGGGTTACGTAGCATTGCATGCATTACTTTAAAACTAATTCTAAACAAAAGCCCACCCACATGATATGATTTCCGATTGGCATACCAGTATCGACTCGCAATTACTATATATTAACACTTAATACAAAATTGAATAGATTTATATCAACAGATGATTATTTCTCATCTAACGGGTTATAGCTTCACTTACCTACTTCAATTTCCTACTGAGCAATTAATGATTTACCATGATCGAAACACTAAAGCACTAATCGAACTAATGATCTCTTAAGTCCAAAATGTACCAAATTGTTTCCCTTTAAAAAGCTACATTCCAGCCTATTACCTGCTTATCGAACCCTGCGGTTGCCAATGACACACTTTTGCTGCCGCTATCATCGTACCAGCTGGCTGAACACACCATCCTTTGGTGACCCTATTAAAATAAGAAATGTCGTTAAACCTTGCGCGGAACATGCGTTTGCCAACTATAGCGTAGTCTAGTAACCAAGTAGCCAAGGGCCGTGTAATACAACGCTACTGCGGTTTGTTCGAAAAATCGAAACTCAATGATATTGACAGAGAAATAACTTAGAGCCCTGCGATTTGACTGTGTAGTGAATTTCGAGCTTTTTAAAATATAACTCATTTCAGTCTGAAGAGGTACACTAGCGGAAAGTGACAATATGTCTCCGCCTGGATTTGAACCCGGGACCTACGCAAAAGCCCCTTTAACACCTAAGCTATGGTGGCCAGGTGACAACATAGTTAGCTCTTCTCCAGTCGCCACTTCCCTGTGGTGACATTTACACTTTACTCTCGTATCTCTTCAAAACTGATATTTCTAAATCCTCTCATCACTATAAAACTTTCTAATTTTCAATGGGCTGTGGACAGCATGATAGACTTGATGGCAGTCCTTCCATGGTAAAGTCATATGACACGGAAAGGCTCCCAAAATTGCGTAGAGCTGGACTATTAGTAGCTAATGTGGCGACTAGCGGAAAGAGAATTTTGTTATCACCAGTTTACTATAGCTCAGTTGGTAGAGCATCACGCCGGGAGTGTGTGGGTCCCGGGTTGTGACATTTTCACTTTTCTTTAGTGTCTCCACAAACTTAAGAACATATTTACCAACACATTGCTTCTAGTTAGTACTACTCTAAGATACCATCTTTGTAATGGCCTTCTTGTTTGAAGATAAACTTTAACTTACTTTGAGGTGTGGTAACTGTTAGAAAGTTTATATTTAGTTGTCAAGACTTCCCCCGTTCAGGGAATCCCCACATACGTGACTTACAAATTACTTAGGTCACAGCCTCCCTTTCAAGCAGAGTAAAGGAAGGGACGGACCTATTCAGCTTGAGTTAATGATTATGTACGTAAATCGAACATTAATCGTAGCATATTCTTATTGGTAGATATTTTTATTAATTTCCGTTTTGTCGTGTAGTAGTAGTTTTTATCA
>JAAAKL020015800.1:0-11324 GCA_010016065.2 Carybdea cf. marsupialis auct. non (Linnaeus, 1758)
ACTCAGCCAAGAGTGTAGCAGAAAGGCCTATATAACATACATATAACAGTTCTTTATTATATTTATCTGTTTATGTGCTTACTTTTCTTATCTTATTCATGTACATATTTTATACGATATGTCTTGAAAGATTTCTACTCAAAATTTGACACTTTGAAATGTAAGACACAGACAGCCACAGTACAAAGATTATGTTCTGATCAGAGGTACTTAGGGGAAGACAGAAATCAATTTTTGATGTTACCAAATGCAGAAAATTCTTCAGTGAAACAGCAGTTATTGGGAATTGTCATAATGATGTTATATATGTAATGACTAAAAGTAGACATCGATGTTATAAATGCCGATAGTGAGAAATCGTGGGACCACGGGGAAACGAACCCACGGTCTCCGCAGTTGCGCAAAATACGATACTTAGCTACGAAGTTGCGGTCCGATGCCAACGAGAGAGAATAACTTGGGATGTATATCGTTTTGATATTGAGTCACTATTGGTACACAAGTTTATCACGGTATATATTTCTAATCATTTCATGTTTTCAGTTTTTAATCATGGGAACAAATATACACATCTTTGTAGCTGGGAATTACCCCTCTACAATACCTCTTTCAAAGGGACCAATGCCATAATCTGAAACTTGTGGACAGTTCTTCAATTCAACTTTCTATTGAACAACGTTATCTTTCTAATCAATGGTAATGTGATCTTCCAAACCTAAAGTCTGCAAGCAATCTGACCCATGAATAGTTTAAGTTCTGGAACTGGTAATCACACCGTATGTATACTCTGAAGTCTTCTTTAGAAACTACATCTTCATTCTTACATGTTCATCAAAGAGTATTGGTAAAGTAATGTGGTTTCCTTAGTTATGCTAAGTTAACCCATTGTCACCATGTTTTACTTTTTCACTTCATATAAATGTAACTGTTAGTGTCACATACTAACATCTGTCTTCTGTTAGTCACTATATTTTTATCATTATGTTCTTTTCCTTGAGTCCAGCCTTGCCTTAATTATATATCTTATTTCCTGGTTTTCCTTCCTTTTCATATTCCATTTATTAAACTTACGTATAATAGTTTTGCTTTGCTGTGTTATCATTCTTTGTCATAGCCCTTACACTCCCTCTTTTTGTTATTTTGCGTATCCCTTTACCTCTTTAGAATCGTTGGATTTTCCTGCGTTGATGGAAGTAAATTGCTACTCACATTTGCCATTGGTAGCATTGCTTTTAAAGTACTAAGATGAAGAAAAGAATATAGTACTATGAATGCAGGGCTTGATATTTTTATCTTTGATCATTTTCTGCAAGCTCCAAAGTAAACCAAACAAAGTAGATGGATTTATACAAGAGAAAAGTGGGTTACATGAAGTCGTGCCAGATCGATATCTGTAGAAATTTGCTCATGCTTATTGAATTGAAGACTCAAACTCTATATGCAGTGATACTTGATTGAAATCGTGCCTTCTTACCTATTAGTTCATATGATGCATAAAAATACGCAATATTAAAATTGTAGATACAATTCATGTATAGTTTCATGCACTGCACACTCGTAGCTTTCATCTGATATTAAACATGGTTAGTTACAAAAATTTTTAAAATTTCGACATATAGTTTAAACTTTTTCATGGAATTGTTCATGTACTAAAATGTGACATTGAAAATGACTCAAATTTTGCTAAAATATCTTGTTGAGCAGCGTTGACCTTTGACTTGCAATAAACCCTATAGCTAATGAACTATATATTGCGTATTGGGTAGCCGCACTTAGTATTACAAAGGGAGTAGTCAGAAATTACACAAAAATCTATATATATAGTCTAATGTGTGCTTATCCTTATTTTAAGGATATCATTCTTATAGTCATATATAGGGTATGACAGTAAGATAAGAAACTTCAAATCGTCTCAACAAATCTATTACTACGATTCTTGAGTGGGAATACTGAACCACACTCTTTCATAACTGCTTCCAACTACACCTAACACGTGGTGGGCAAACAATTTATATTGTAGTTACAGATCTTTGTGTCAGCGGTAATGACAATAGTTCATCTACCAAACAAGTCTATATACAAACTTGATACATAAATCTATATACGAGACTTCTGATTCGATGTAAGTTCGATTCAAATGCTACAACACTACACCTCGTAACTCTCTACTTGACAACGTGGTCTCGACTTGAATACTGTCTATCAGCAGGAATTGGTCTGGTAACCAGTTGTGACTATGTATACGACACCATGATAATCTGATATAAACTTTTGCAGCATTTTAATAATTAAGAATATTACTATGAGTTTGCCAAAATTCAGAGACATGCAATGTATGGTTGCAAAGTTACCCTTGTTTCCTGTCCTGATGGCAACAACTTGTAATCTTAGACACTCGATAATAGGATGCGTGACTGACTAAGAAAATTTTTCCATAAAAATTGATTTATGGGTACTCTCATCAACGGTAGAAATTTCGAGGAAATCTGCCTACCTGATCCTCCGATTCACGAGACACCAGTACCATCTATCTATAAGTGGATTAGGAGCTGATCAAGTCTTGCCCTTCTTTCTTGAATTGCGTGGATAAGGGCATATTTTTATAGAAAATCCGAGACCCTCAGCTCTGGCAGCTCCTGTCTTCCACCAGACGTTGCAGTTTAATAGTGGAACATTTCTAAAGTCACAGAAGTATTACCATTTGTGTGAATCCTAGGGCAGACAAGTGGTAATACTCCGCAACTTTTTATTTGTGGTAGACAAAACATACCCTCCTTTCCCTCTTTTACTCCTGGTAAACGATTCAGTTCCTTCAAATTGTATGATTGTTGGAAAATAATCATAGGACGGTATTTTTGGGATAGGATTTCATAGGGTTTCCCCTTATTTCTGTCGTGTCTATTTTTATGCCCAGGTCTGCAATTGCGAAAGCAGGCCCTTAATTGTTAATCTAGAGTTCCTTTAGTAGAGAAACTACAGTATTAATCTTTTTATTGAAGACTAACGGATATGTAGCCTTACCAGCTAAAAGTTACAGTTTGTACGCTGAATCACAGCTAAATCAAATCTATTCTTGTTCCAACTAAAAGTACCGTGCAGTGTATCAGTGGTTTTAGACCCTTAACTCGGCAACCGGACACTAGGATACCGGCTTTACTTTCATTAGAGCTTATCAAACCTCGGATGTATTGGGTGTTTGGTCCAAAGAACAGCAGGTGCCTTTCCTTTTCTCGACTGATAATTTTAGCCTTTAGTTTGTTTCTGTGTTGATGGCGTCTTAGAATTTTTGAAAATAGACTGATACTTATCCTCAATAGCTGTTTATGACATTACAGCTTTTATAAAACGCTTCATGGAAAGATGCAGGACAGAAGAGCTTATAAGGCTGGGCTTGAATTGTTGTGGAAATAAGCTTCATTTTTACAACTATAAAGCATCATGGCCTCCTGGACGCTCCCTCAGCACTGTAGGCATGCAGGGGAGGACATTGGACCCTCAATGAGACGTAAAAAATTATCTGCAGGATAGATTTGTACTATTGCGATATAATAGTCCATAACAGATGCACTACTTCACGATCCTCCTTCGCCTAAGTATGGGTGTAGATTCTGGGGGGGCGGAGGGACTCGTTCCCCTCACTTTTCAGGATGGGGGAATAACAGCTGCTTTATCCTCACACTTTTGAGTCCACAAATGTCAACTTGTCCACGTTTAATCCTTTTGTCTCCTCACATTCTTACAGGAATCTAAGTATGAAACGTGGAAAGAACCATCAATGGTGACTATCATGACACAAGTGCTACGTCCAATTAAAGCCTGAAAGTCAGACTCTCCTCCGAGTCATTTAGCTCCTTCCTTCAACGATAAGTGACACAATTTTCCTATATTTCTATCTAAAAAGCTTAGGGCTTGTACATTGCTATAAGATGCTCTAGGGGCATGCCTTTTATTTCCTAGACTCTTGATCTCCAACTCAGGGGTCAACTTTCCCCTACAACTTTTACTCCATTATTACACCAAATAAAAAGATTTGAAGCTTTTTTTCTATAAGTATATACACAATTTTGAATGATAGAAACATACGCATGGATTAGCTGTCAGTTAAGCACGTTCTGTTATCAAATCTAGGCCTATAGCATCTATAAAAATGAATGTGTTATTAGTACCGATTCATTCGTCGCCAGAGATTTCCATTAACACATGCTGTAGTGAAACATATCTGCTACTTTTAGAATAGTCAAACGAGTTGTTTATGCGACGGCAAGAGTTGAAGAGTAAAAATCAGCGATTCGCTAAGAAGAATCAATACATTTCATCAGTACGCTACTGAAATACTTAAGGGCCTAGTTTTATTGGTTTCCATACCTAGAAACGCAGTCGTGTATCCCTCTTTATGTACTACCTTGAAAATCTCTAAGCATTTTTATCGCGCTATTGAATTAAGCTTCAGCGTTTCTAGATCTTCGACACCATGTCGTAAAAGACAAACTAATTGGAACAAATACGAAAATCTGTTCAAGATCCAACTCAGCATGAGCTCGCAGCAGTGGCGGCTGGTGCATTCTTTCACAGGGGGAAACTGGAACACTGAAATCAACACCAACATTGTGGCTCCCAATATGGAGAACGATTCTTCCCCTATACCTGACGAGAGAAGAAGCGACGAAGAAGCAACATGAATTCCTACAGAGCCCTGAGATAAACTACACACTAAGGAAGAATTGGTAAAATCAACATCTCGTCTCAAATGAAGGAAGCCATTCTATTCATAAAAAAATGTCGTTTTCGATCTGAAAGTTTGGGGAAAGGGAAGGAATAAATCAAGGGGGATAGAAACCGCTACTGCCAATCCACTCCCTACCTGGCTTTCAAATGCTGAACAGGAAGCAATGGATAGCATGCAATAGGTATAATCAAGACCTTGTAGAAGAGTAGCCACCCTGCACAGAACGAAATAGGCTACCGTACGCGTCCATTACCAGCTTTTCCATCCTGTTATGTTATGAAACAGGCCATGCGGAAGCGGATCAATATAATATGGAGCCCGTGGCTGCAGTAGAGCGAGGCCCCCCTATCACTATTATTGATATCCACGATCCGGTTTGGTACAAACTGACAACGCTATAAATTATGGCAGATGATGAATATGATTCAATAAAACAGGCATTTGTTCTGGATTACGTGGACAAATCGGTGCAACTATTCTCGCAACTATCATAGTGTTACTTGAGAAAGCGTCTTAAGGTAGCTGTGTGGTCTCGTTTCAGTTTTTATCACAACAAACCTCTTTTCCATATTTGATGATCATGTAGCTGCCAGAGAACAACGAGTAGTCGATTGGTCATAAATTTCCTGGGGGTAACTGATCTGATTACCAGGATTCGATACATCATACTGAAGTACACAGCAGATATATTTTGCAGTTAAAACTTCAGCGGACGACATGGAAGATAACTACATTGATTATTTTTCTTTTGCGTACTCTTTTGTAGTATTAATTGGTGGTGCAATAGGCTATCTGAAGGCAGGTGAGTGAATTTTCCACCACTTTCCACTATTTCCGTCAAAACTTGCTTGTTTAGTAGTGTTATTTAGAGTTAATCCTAAATAACTTTCCTAAACAGCTTATAGCTGATGAAAATCGCTTCTATAGTGTTGATAAAGGCATTGTCTAAAATTCTGACACCTCTTAATTGAGACTGCAGTGGACGTGGAGCTCGAGGTTAACTAGATTGTCACCTGCTGTAGGGTAAAGTTTGCTACAACTGAGCTTTAACGAGAAGGCAACATTATGGTAGAGTCCAACAAGTTAAAGGTTGAAATAACATTTACCAACCGATAGCAAAAGGGAGCTAGCTGCGGCGCTAGCGCAGCAAATAGGGGCAGGAAGAGTTTCTACTCCATTTGTATGTTATACATGCACACATCTTAACTAAATATATTTTTGACGAATGATTACTACTATATTTATGTAGAGTCAGCACGAGCTCAGTTTGCTCCTTAGTATTGAAATGGTAGGACCGTAGCAACGATCCTGAGGGAGCAGAGGGCGTGCTACAGCTGTTCTTGTGGAGACAAAAACCTCCGCACAAATTCGGGGCACCCGCAGCCTCCCGTTGCTGTGGTCCTGCATAGAAACCAATCTACTGTTTCCAACATGTATCTTGGGATCTTCCTGACTTAAAACCCAAGAGTCACTTAATTTACTTGCTCTATCGTGTTGAATAGGAGTGTACTTTTCAATCTGACTGCGGACTTCTGTTATATATTTAAAACCGGTACCAGGTACAATAGCCAATCAACATGCAGTTTCCACGCATCAAATGGGCAAATTTTGTTGAAGGTTGATTCCCATCCATTTTACAACCCACTATATGCATATATGCAATATGAATGGAGCTAACAGCTCTGATACAGAATCAGTATCATTCAGTGACATAGCCATGGGTGTTCAGCTATATGTGACGCCAAGATTACTAACCCAAGCAAAGCCATTTTATCCCCTGGGGAAAAGTGAACTGTTACTGTAAGGAAAATCAAAAGTGTATGGCTAATGGTATGACATAAAAACATGCTGTTTTTGTAATCATTGCATCATAATAACCCAGACTATGCAAAATTCTATACAGATGAACAGTCTCCTTGCTTTGATATGGACAGATTCGAGAATGGCTGAATAAAAAGCAGTTTTAGCTTTACCTATTATATTGAAGCATTCATTTGTATAGATTTTTGCATTTAAATTTTTGCTTTTGGTTTTAAAAACAGTAGGTGGTTGTTTTCTTGTGGAAACTGAAAGCACTGCAAAGCAATACAGCATACAGCATACTGCGATACAGCAGTACTTTCTTAAAAAACCTAGATTGCGAAAAAAAATATAAAAATGACTGCTTTCATAGAATAGGTAAAGCTGTATCTGCTTTTCACTTTTTTCTTTTTATTAGGCCTTTTCAGTTCACCATTCAGTTCCACAGACACTGATAGGTTAAAACAACACCAATCTGATAGACAGTAATCTGTTTGGCTACTTTAAAAACACAGTTGGGTAAATGTTTCATTGATTCCTTCTCAATTTCAATACTGACAGTTTTGTACTCTGAGGAGTGTCAGCTTTCCCCCCCTTTTTTTCTTTCGAAAAGAGCACATCCCCAACTACTGGCACCTACCAATGTTGCCAAGATGGAAACCTCCATAGTTGTAAACAACTTTATTGCCATTCATTTTGCCATCTACTTGATGAACTGAATGACTCAGCTGAATCAGTATGATACCTATTAAGAGTCATCACACACTGTAAATGATCAACTAGAAATGGGCTTATATATTAGCCAGAGTATTTGTATACATACAAAAAAGGGTTTATGGTATGACACAATTATACATATTACAAATGTAAGTACGCACATTAGGAACTTTTATTGTTCTTGCAACCGGGATTCATTTTTTAAATCTGTCCTATATCAAGAACCCTTGCCATATATAATTGTTCCTTTTCCATCAAATTATAGTTTATACTATGCCAACAGTTTTATGTCCAAATTTTAGGTAGTGTGATATCCTTGATCATGGGCTTTGTATTTGGTGGTATCCTGGTTCTAGCAGCAAAGCAAACAACAGCAGACCCAAGAAATGTGGGGCTGTCTATAGGTATGTATTACATGAATCAAATTTGCATGTTAGAAGTTGTAGATAAATGTAAATTTTATTTAAAAGCTTCATCTTCCTATGTAGAAAACTGTAAGTTTGACCCATGCCATAACTGACACCCAAAATGGGAAATATCTTTTCTTGAAATACATCGTGCTGAGACAGTGATATGGTCTTTTATAAAATGAGAATAAGAGCATCCAATCTTGATCCTATTACCAAACATTTGGTGCTTCTTCTTCTTCTTTGTTTAATGTCTCTAATATTCCCTATTGAAATTACTTAGAGAATATGTGATAAAATAACACATCCATTTCTGAACTTATTTTATTATTCGTTAACTGAAACATTGACTGTAGCTACGGTCATCACTATGGTCAACCCATCATGTAATCAACTCACAACAACTGATTAGCTTATCGGAGCATGGTATTGTTTGCAGGAGCAATGCTGATGTGACTGTTGCTAGGGCAACATTGACTACACTACAATGTCTGTTTCCTCTATGGGGTTGAATGTTTGATGGCTCTTTGCCACTCGTTTCAGTTTTCTGCCTTATCCTCCTCGATTCCTACCTCCTCCAGCTCTTCTTTTGGTCTTCCACCTGGTCTTCATCCTGGGGCTTTGATTGTTATGGCTCTTTCTATTGTGCTCTCCTCTCCTGGTCTCTTCACATTATCAAATCATCTCAATGGGTTCCTCCTCAATGTGCCCTCTATTGCCTCTGGGTTACATCTTCTCAGCACTTCATTGCTTGGTATTGTGTCATGCTATCTTATACCTGCCATGTACCTTAGTATCCTTCCATCTGTTGTCCTGATCATCTATGGACATGGACTCTAACAGTCTGCCTGATACATGCCTCATACACTCTTGCTCAGTATTGTAGAGGTACATTGTTGTTTACTAGCAGGCTGGAGATCTCCCTTCACTTCAGGCATGCTGCAGCAATCCACCCTGACTGCCACCTCAACTCCTCCCTTACATTCCAGCTCATCACCGAGATACCTCCAGCTTGCCCTCCCCTAGTTCTGTGCTGTCATCTACTCTCTCCTGGTCACCAACATCACCTCTGAGCATCTCTTATGGCACCACATGTTGCATGTGCAACATAGGATCAAGTTTGCTCCAACTCTCTGTCCATAGCAACCGCAAGGATACCTTCCTCTCTCCACCTTGCTGATTATAATACTTTTGAAAGTTGTTAGACAACATTTCCCAATACAATAAGTCAGGTACTTCAAGGCATTAGAATGGACTGTTTACGTTTTGGACAGGGCTCCCTTCCATGAAAACAGGTCCCAAGAGCAAGACCATTGAAAAGAGAATCTTTATTAGTTTTCTGTTACTGCATAGTATGAATGGGCTTAAATTAGCTTTGTGTAGCGTATCCTGATTCTTAGATACAGAGTTTGTCTATTTTGCTGTTAACTGTATGTTTTGATATGTAAGATTATATATACTATTCTATATTGATCAGTTTTTTGCAAATACTTAAAATATAATATATAAATCTTTTGCAAATCTACCAAAAATAGGGTATAGTGTTTAGGGTATTGGTGTGGAAATTTCAGTATATTACACTGTATGATACACTATACATACACTATATCTGAAAACAATGAATTGCAGTGAAGTCACCAAGCAATTTTGGCAGCTAGGGTTTTTAAATTGTGCCAAAGTCAAACGTATAATCACTTGTAGGCTCTAGGATGGACAATTTACTTGCACATTTCTAGCATCTGTAAAGAGATAATTTATATCTCTTTTACTAGCACCACATAGCATTAATAGTATACCTGTATGCATTCTGTAATGTTTTCAGTGGCATCAACAACTCTTGCTATGGTGATGGGTCTGCGGTTTTACAAAACACAAAAGTTCATGCCAGCTGGATTGGTTTTTACTTGCAGGTAATCTAATTTTTAGCAGTTAGGGGTTAAACTTGGACTAATATTTAAGTTATTGATTAAGTGTTTTTCTTATCTTTTCAAACTTGTCATTCACATTGTTTGTTGTCAAGAAATGGGCAGAGATTGCTTGGTGCCTAAGCTTGGTTTAGTGGGAAAGGCAATTAAAACATTTACATAAGCATATTAATAGTTTTGCACTCATGAAAAAGGCCTTTTAACTACTTTTTTTGTTTTAAAGCCATATTATTCATCCTACCTGCAATTAAATATGTTTCATGTGATGGCATTATTTTATTGACCACTCTTCTGCCAGAAGGTACTGTCTATGTTAACCAGTCACACTGGGGCCCACAAAAGTTTATTCTATGAAAAAATTAATTGCCCTATCAGTATTTACTGGGGCCCTGTGCTATGAAATACCACGGGGCCAATGCTGGGTCTCCATGGCCTTGACCACTATTACTGTCATTTCATAACAAGTAAGGGAAGAATTAAATGATAACATTTTCTTGTTTGACATCAATTTAATGAATATGTTTAGAATTAAGAAGAGATTAAAAAGGTTTGCATTGGCATACTTCAGTTCAGTGTTACATTAATGACCACTGATAATTACTATTCTTAAGGGAAGTGATAAATGGATTATAAAAGCAGTAAATACAATGTTGATGCAAAATCTCCCATGTATAAAATATAATTTCATTCCAATTATGCTGATAATAAATGCGCTGTAAAATGATTTTCATTTAAGGCATCAATTTTCAATGAAAAGAAAAGAACAGAATATGTTCCAACTTTTTATTCCAAGGCTAAATAATGAAGGAGACTAATACAGAGTAGTGGTACAGTGTCTTTGAAAAAAAATTTGACATAAAACCCCTTCATTCAAAATAAACTAAACTAGTTATAAATGTAGTTATTGGTGTAAGTGACCTTTTATGAAACTGATTGCTTCATTACTTAGGATACCACTGACTTAGCTTTTTGCTTAACTTTGAAGTGAATGCATCAACACTACTCGTTGAGCTTGTATTGTTACTGCTAAAGGAAGTAACTTTAGCCAGATCCCCTGCCCAGTAGAGTTTTTTGTTCTCTTGTTATGAAACAGGTTCTAAGTTTCTTTTTAAAATTCCAGCAGTCACTGAGTTTATTAAATTTTGGGAATGTTTCTGACGCCCTCACCCCTAACTATTTGGAGCCCCCAGTTTATTTGCCACCTGAAATGATATATTTTCCATTGTTTCATTTAGTGTGGTTGCTATCCTGCGTCACCTGTTCCGAAGATTCTATAGCTAGACAATAAACTTGAAGGAAATGGACGGATGAATGGAAGTGAGCTGTATAGCTGTTCCCAGATAACATTGGTTTTGGAATGTGGTCACTGGATGGAACTTCTCTTAAGTTCTTGCTTCATGATAAGTCACTGTGAGGTTAGAGAGCGCTCCGTACACACAATGTTAAAGTATCTATTTGGTTACACAGCCTGGGCTTGGATGAACCATTTTATTAAGGATTTAGGTGGGTTTGTAAGAAAATAACCGTTGACATGGAAATCCGTTATTGCTTTTAGGAGGACATCGTCTAGATGGGTGCTTTGTAGGCATTTGAACACAGTGCTGTAACCACTGGGGGGGCTGGGGGGCTTCAGTCAGTTGCCTTAGAGTGTAAGAATATGTTCTGCTTGATTTATTGAGAAGTCTACTATGTTATCCCGGTCTTAAATACAAGGCAATTTTAAAGCATTGCATAGGCAAACCATCCTTT
>JAAAKL020015801.1:0-11324 GCA_010016065.2 Carybdea cf. marsupialis auct. non (Linnaeus, 1758)
GCAGTCTACATACCTGCTTCATAAGCTGAAATAACAAAACCATCTGCAATGTGCTGGATATTGTCCTCCTTATGTTATAGAATTCCTGGAGATTTTAGACAAAACCCAAAGAAAATCAAATATATTAAAATGCCAGAAAAAAATCCCCAGAAAATGGACGGAACTACAAGTAAAAGAGTCCCTAGTCCACGAACGACTTTTAGGAGCGTAAACAATTCGAAAAAAACAGCAACAATAAAAAATAAACAATAAAAAAGAATTTCACTGGCACCATGTGTACACAAAGTTAACTATTACACATGAGTTTATTTATGTATCAATAGGAGTTTAACGAAATCGCTGAAAAAACTTACGACAAGGTAAAAAATAAATGAATCTAAGGTAATATAAGCAGACTATTAATAAATGTTATCTCAATTGATAGTTCACGATTGGTTTTTAATGGTTCATGTAACACCTGGCGTCACGTTATGAACATATATGCAGAATAATGCTTTAAAAGTCAACAAGGCTAAAGGAAGGTAGTGCAAGGGTGTGCATGTAGTCAATAATTAGTCAGCAATCAAGTTCAGATGGGTCAATGATCATCAAGTGTGGTCATGCGTGAAGATCGTCTGTACAAATCACATAAAGTAGCAGATTGTATGTTTCAAAAACATACAATCGTGACAGTGGTTTCACAAGCAAGAAATTAAACATCTTTTGGGCAAGATATGGAAGATCACTGTATTGGATAAACGGCATATTGAGCAATTTTACATATTAAAATAACTTTTGTTCACGTGATTTTCACATTCAAGAATAATATTTAAGGGGAGGATGTTTGATATTTCTGTTTCAGTAGTAAACGGTGTTTCCTCTTCTCCTGCATTGCTGCTACATAAAATTTGACTTAAAGAAGGCACTGCCTTTCATTAAAATATCCTCGAGTGAAATTTTAACTAACACGTGCCATTGCGTGCCAAAAAATAGTTAAGGAAACAAAGTAACCAATACTTAAGGACCATTTAGTATACAAGTTACTTTTCCTGTCGTAAAAAAGATATATTTACAAACCCTGCAACAATCAGATCCACGTGAGAATGATCCAATGGCATCATCCCAAAGTTGTAGAGAACGTCTTAATTCAGAGATGCCGATTGACTCATGTCCAGTTTGCTGGGTTTGAAAATGAAGATATTCATTACACGTTATAGCCGATAATAACAAAATAAATAATACGATTAGAAAGATCAGTAAAAAGTGCTTACACATTTTGTCCGATGAGTAATTGGGACTAAGAGTTTAAAACAGTTTTCATTCATAGGAAGAAAAAGCCCCTTCTCTTCTCATACTAAAAATATGCCCTGATAGAGATTTTCCTAAAGTTCAACACGATCCTTCAGTTGTCAACTGTAATGGGAGCGGTAAAGTTGCACAATTCATAAAAGGTCATTAACGTCCTCCTTGTCATTATTCTAATCACCATAGTTACCAAAATATTGCCGTAATCCTACTCATAGCCAATGATATATACCATGTGTCTCACCGGCAAAGAAAACGATTCTAAGACGGAAGATTTAACCGAATTTGTATATGACGATATTCTCTATCAGCTGACTAGGTAGTAACTGGAAGATCTTCATACAGAAACAACTACGATGCCTCAAGGTAAAACAGAAATTTAAATAGCGCATATATCGTAAATATCTCATATATCATAAATATCGCATATATCGTAAATATCGCATATATCATAAATATCGCACATATCAGAAACATCGCATATATCATAAACATCGCACATATCATAAATATCGCATATATCGTAAATAATGCACATATCGTAAATATTGCATAGGCCTATCGCATAATTTTCCCTTCTTCCCTTCTCCTCCCTGAAATATGCAAGCATGCAGTAAATACATTCAATGAGTAAGGAAAAGAGCAAACTAAATAAACGTCCGTTCCTCAACACGCTTTAAAGAGTCGTCTTATTTCAGTTATGAGCCAAAGTATAGCTGTCCCAGGAATGAGAAAAGAGGTACAGATGACTATGGTAACAGCTAAAGTGATCGTTGATCCTCATTTACGAGACAACGGGATACAGACAGTCAAAACAAGGGACCTGCGGTTAACGTACTGAGTTCATAAGTGTTCTAGGATCATGTCTAGGAGGAGAGATTGATTCAGAGAACTCTGACCCAAAATTCACACGGAAAGATTGTATACTTGATAAAATACAGAGTCATAAATATAATACATTTAAATATTCGGCGGTTCAATAACTTGTATGTAGATAGCACAATCTCAATTTCAAATCCATATATCAATACTCCGTTACACTAACCTAAAAAACAAAGGAAAAAAAGAGTTCTATTTGTGTTACAGGTTATCTAGGTTGACAATTTTAAAAGGATCAGCAACTATACTTACAAATTGCGTAATGCTCTGGTCTTCAACATCTGCGCATATTTCTATCTCCGACGTTAACTGTCTTCTTGCAATTCTCTCTCTGTATTTCATCATCCCCATAGCAAAGTAAAAATGACCCATTAGTTCTCGAGTTTTATTGAATTCATCTCCTTCAGTCTTTAAATTTTCTTCTAGTAATGAGATAGCTTCGAGGCAGAGGTCCAATCTACGCAAACACACACAAAAAATGGATGTAAAGGGACAAATGCAACTTCTCTGAAGGCACCATTTGAATGGGTATCGAAATCAAATGTTGAAAAAATTCAACTGTTGTCATAAGAATCACCAATGATACAACGAGACCTTGATACGCGTCAGGTTAAGTTTATCGATTTATAGGAGAAGATAATGGCATATTTCTTATTGGTATTATTGCAATAGAATCAAAAGCGGCAAGGTTAAGCAGCCATAAAGAGAGGTGCTGCCCATGTATAACATTTTCTACAAAATCAAATCGTAGTCTTCCATAAACGTAATGGAAATGTTAAATACTTTAATATCAAAAGGTTGTGGTGAAGGACAGAAAGGCATCAAAAGTTGGTTTCCAGCTAATATTTCAGCATCACTAACACGGTTTGTACTTTTTTGTATTACCACTTACGCCTAATGCTAGCTTTTAGATCGATCTCTTAGGGTAAACTATCACCAACCGGACATCTGCAAACTAATTTTATACAGACCATTGCGAGACATGACCCTCCAAGGAGGCCATCGTCAAGGGAACACTTTATTTCTTACCTCTCCGGCAATTCGAGCGATGCAAATGTAAATGGCAGTTGGCTTAAAACGTTTTGAATGCGTTCAACAGCAGTGGGGCAAAGCAAAAAAGGTTCCAATAATTAATCGATAGAATAGAAGATCAGTTTGTTGTTTTATAAATGTATTGAAGAATGACTGAAACGATGAAGATGTTAATGTGCACGAGTGTAAGACTTTGATATTGTAAGATAAGATATAAGACGTAAGTACTTCTTATGATGTGCTACAATTGAATTATCTTAGAAGAAGCATTCACAGCAGTGGCGAAGTGGTTGACAGACAGATTTCCGTCTAAGATAATCTGCAATTTCTTGGCTTGTGAGGCTGAGCTCATGTTTTTCGAGAGACAAAAAGGAGACAAATGTAACAAATTCTCGCAGAAGCAAGTAAATTAAACCAAGTACATTGAAAGAAATCTTAAAACATTCTAACTGTAGGTGATGTGTAGGGAAAATTCCATGACGTCGTCGTGTTTTATGTATGTGTCCATATAAAGTGAAATACCATCACGATCATAAAATGTGTGAATACGCTAATTGGACTCGGTTTTTATCAGTAGCACGGAGGGAAGCAAAAAGACATAAAAAAGTTGGTTGAGTAAATCAAGGCCATCATAGATTATGAGCACAGCCAGCACGGGACGAGTTATTTTTGACTCACTTCCCTTAACCTCACTTGTTTTAAAAACTAAGCACGAGATTGTTTAAATAGAGTACAAATCACAAATGTTCCAAACGGTTCCGCTGAAAGACTGACCGAAGGCAAAGAAATTGGAATATCAAGTGCAAAATCTGTCGTCACACGGTTCATAAGCAGTATTCGGAAAGATCTTTTTTAATGGAAGAACAGTACGAGATACCCTGTACAAACGTAATGATTACATAATTCACAAAGTAATACTGTGGCAAGCTATCTATTCGGCACGTGCCTTTCATTTACAGTGAGCAGGTCGCTATAAACCTACGCCCAATGATAACGCCTTAATCTACAGTAATAACTCTCATTTTCGAACTAGTTTTGTCTTCCATTGTGTCTCTGAGCTTTTACTCCCAGTTTCAGTAACTTTGATACAAACATTCCCTTGAACGGAGCAACTGGCAAAAAAGATAGGGATCTCACCATGATCTACTCAAATCTGGGTCTGCTTGATAGACATATGGGGAAGGTAAGCATATTTTGCGGAATGCCTTTGGTGCAGCAATTATCGTTATTGAATGATCGGTGACTTTTTAAATGATATGTTGGGTCGGTATATTAGTGTTGTTGCGCATAAATCTGATCAGTAGACTGAGAATTTAGTATATCAGGCAGAGTAAGCTATTCACCTCAAAGGCATAGCTGTCTAATGTTACGGACCCAAATATGTAACCTCACATCTGCTCTTTCTAACCTGTTCCGCGTGAAAATTAACACTGATAAAGATATTCGCAGTTACCGAACTTGGCTTTGAATAAGTCCTGTCGAATTTGGGAATTATCCACATCAACAACAGTCTACCCTCGCTGTTAGCAGGTGTTTACATTTCACTTCGAAACATCTTCCACTGGATGCCGGTTGTACATGCCCCCTTTCAATGGAATAGATGTGACGTACAAACAAGAAAAATAAAACATAACAAAAATTTAAATGACACTATGAAGTTAACATATTCGAACTTAAGACCAGGCGTTCTAATTTAATAAAAGGATCTAAATAAGATACATTAAATGCTGAAATGGTATTATGGGTACTTTTTCACTTCTGAGAGAGGAGTGTCCTTCGAGACCATCGCTCCATAAAATAGCAGAAATGTCCCGGCCGAAGTAAAACCGAAGTTTCCAATCAAGCATCACATTGATGTTTCCGTCACTGTCTAATGTTAAAATGTCTTGAAAGTGGAGAAGATTTCAAAGTCAGAAAGCATAGAAATAACTAACGACTTGCGGCTACATGCTCAGCTTAAGACATAGTGTCACACATGGCTGCTCATTATGATAGCGATGATGATAATGATGATGATGATGACAATGATGATAATGATGACGATGATGATGATAATGATAATGATGATGATTATAATGATGACGATGAGAATGATGATGATAATGATGATGATGACGATGATGATGAGAATGATGACGATGAGAATGATGATGATAATGATGATGATGAGAATGATAATGATGATGATGAGAATGATAATGATGATGATAATGTTACTCTGTCATAGAGCATGGAACTACCTTTACCTTTAATTCATTTTTATGTCATTTATAGAAAGCATACATGATTATTGGAAAACTGTACCTCGCATCTTCAGTCAGTGCACATGACTGTAAATTCACTAGCTCAAGATATGTGCAAGCCACTCCAATGATCTTATTTCTCTCCTTGTAATAGGATATTCTGCGTTGGAGTATATTCTTAAGAGTGGATTGGTGAAAATCCGGGCCGAAGTCATCACTTGTAGGAAAAGAAGAGAAATATAACATCATCTTGTAATGGTGGGCATATACAGTTATACATATCAAATACAGTCATGCTTGTCATATACAGTCATACATATCAAATACATTCATACTTGTCATATACAGTCATATTTGTTATATACAGTCATACTTGTTACATACAGGCAGGCAAGTAACTTTAAAAGTATAGCAATCGCCCACACGCTTCGTTTGTTGTAACACGTATAAGTCTAACAAATTACAAGCAAAACGTATACAAAAAGTCTTCCAACATGGTCTAACACCTTGCATTCGTAGCTTAAGACTCTCGTATTGGAAACCACCGTGAGGTCATAGGACCGAAGACCCATGAACGACGCCTTCTTATTTAGACACGAGTTGTAAGGTCTCAGAGACCGGGATTTGACAAACGGGCATATAGTGACACCTTATATAGCAAATAGCTGCATACAAGAAAAGCCAATTAAAAAAGGGGTAGAATATGTTTGAATAGAAACCTGTCCTGTATTTGTTATCTAGGAATAAGAATACAAATACTAAATAATTTAAATCAAATACACATAATTAATGTCAATACATCTTCATTCTGGAAGAAATGTAGCAGTTTATTAAAATCCTTTAAGATGCTTTATTGAATATAAACACAATATAAATCAAACATCAATTACACTTTATTACATTCTTACTTCTATAGCAGCGGCCACAAGGAGTAGCAGATCGGTTCCTCGGGGGGAGTGCGAGAATGCTCTGAGCACGCATAACTTCCTCTCAGCAGAAGGTCAGATTGTATCTTGGGAGATAATTGGCAGTAATCTGAGCATTTGTAATGCATTATTTTGCTGTCCGTTATCTACCTGATTATCTAAGAGCACACTTATTTTGTTGTTCATAGATAAGGCTGATATAAAATCTTTTCTAATCTGGAAGGGGGGATGAGAATTTGTTGATCAATTCAAAGAAGGCGCGACAGTTGGTTGGTAACTTGGAAAGGGAAGGAACAAGGAAAGTTTTGATAAACCAATTCTCTAGAGTAATACTGACATTCTATTGTTTATTATAATGAATAAAGTAAATAACTTACGCACGAGAATTTATAACATCGTATTCTACTTCGAACGCCACTGCAACTAATTCCATATCTGAGCCATCTTGTACAGTGTCACTGAGTGGACTGAAAGATAGAATGAAAACATAATACATCTGATATGTGAGATGTATTCAATAATTCAATAACTGGTGTTCATGAGTGAGAACGCGTTAGCTATAGTCACTAAAATGTACCAGGAATCCAAAGAAGCTAACAGACACGAAAATCACAGTAAAAATTACAACATCGTGCAACAACACGAGCTAGAAACGAAAACGGCAGTACAATCCAACGACATTAATCTGGCGAAGATGCACACCTTGCTGGGAAAAATGTTTTTCACGACTACTGACCCCACCCATACATTAAGTTATCACGTTCGCACAGACAGCAACAGACCTCCCCCGTCTATATGTGAGAGATCAGATATCGACAAAATCCAATACGCTCATAGCAGATCAAGGCTCTTCCTATGATGTGACGCTACACCATGTTTCTTGCTAACCCTACAATCCCACGAAATAAGAATGAATGAAAACAAGGCCTATTTGATACGACGTTTTGGGGGCAGTTTTTAGAGTTCAATTTTGGTCTAGAACGCTGGCAACAAACAACAAATGTAATAAAATTTTAAGACATACACGTTTTATAAAAGAGAATAAAATGGAATGGTTTTGCTAAATTCACAGACGTATCTTACAAGGTTTCGCAAACCACAGTGATGGACTGATAGTCTAAAAAGCCACAGGTTTGTCAACTCTGACTAATGAATACTACATCGTAGATAAAGACAGTTGTCGATTTACGATCAACTTAACAACCCAAAGGAAATGGTTTCCTAAAACTGGTAAAACCACTCTTGGTCAAAAAACTGTCATTCTTACCAGGGAGGGGATAAAAACGTTGCAGTTCAGGTTTTTAAAAATGTTTAGGGCACGACAACTCAATCTTTCGTAGAAAAAGCCATGGTTGATCTTTTAGAGCTGACAGTCTTCCTTTCATCTTGGGAGTGTGAGCAACATTCAACAATATAGCTTTTTGTACTGGTATATATGCTCTGCCAAAAACGTCAATGTTAAATAGACACCCCTCTATCTGTTTGCGTAAACTTGCCTTCTGGACAGTCTTTAGAAGCTTGATTACATTAGAATGTTCACTATAAACTTGGGGGGTGGGACGAGAAAGTGTTTTTATGATAGATTGATGAGAAACATAAAACTGTATACTTTACCACTATCCCTATTTACCATAAGAGGTACCATCTCACCTGTAAACCAACGAAGATTCCTCATTCTTGGGGGACTCTTCAGTAAATGCTGAAATCTGAGTGTCCACCCATAGTTTTGCTAAAGATACTATAACTTCCTTGAAACTGTCATCAGTAGACAGAAATTGATTCAGGGTAACGCTTGTGTGCTCTAAAGCTTGCTCTACCTGTTGAGACTTCTTGCAGGCATCCACTAAGAGATGAATTTTGTTCACATATTTTGCCTTCGGATAAAAGAGAAATAAATAGAAATAAAAGAAGTTAAACGGAGAAGAAGAAGGAGAAGATAAAAGAGAAATGCTATTAGAATACAAAATGAGTATCAGTTGGAAAGAATATTGTATAGTATAATACACAAAGTATATAAAGTATATATAAAAAGTATTGAAAGATAAAGGCATTGGCTTCAGGAGTGCAATATCTGCTAGTTCCCTCTCTTGTCTATTATTCCTAAGATAATGATTTATAAATAGCAGTGGTGAATTGAAAGTTAAATTTTGAAGCAAAATGTCCTGAAGACCCTAACCTCCTTTGGTTGAATAGTGTCACTATTCATTCTTTCCGTTTGCACTTTTAAATGTTTCTAAACTCCCCCAAATGCAACAGTCAAATTCCATGTTCTATGAAAGATGATATGGCAAGTCTTTACATTCAATGTGTCATATGTTCAGTACATCTCTAACGTGAAAACAAATAGATTCGTCATCAAGGGAGTACTTCAAAAGACAAACTAATAGGAGTTAGCAATATGTGAAGCTCAGGCTGTTGAGGAAATACTGTCTTGGCAATATCGGTCTGAAGAGAACTTTGTAATCATATACTTCAATTCGAGCCAATGAGCATATCAGCAGGTTTACCATACTTTCCTTACTACCAAAGTATGCTCCTTTCAATTACCACAGTGATCATTCTAAAGATGAGTTCTTTGACTGCTTCAAGACCACTCTAAAGCGTAGACCAGCAAGGACAATATATTAATATCAGAAACGTGAAGAAAGACTGCTTAAGATAACAAGGGATGCTGCACTGTCAGTGTATCAACACCAGGAAAACTGATAACCGTGCATACATGCTCTCTTCTGCAGCCTACAACTGTTGAAAGTATAATTGTTTATGATGATCCTCCACATTACCAGCATTTTATTACCTCCATCTTATTTAATTGGGCATTTATATTTGTTAATGTATGGTTCATCCTGACCGCATGATTTCTGTTGTGTCGTGTCTGTTATGTTACTATATTCTGATCATTGTTAAATGTATTCCTTGAACAGGAAAGTTACGAGTTCTTATTAGGTTATGGACCCTGACATGTGAGTCAAGTGGAAACACAAGGGTGGCGAGCCACGTGATGGGATATGCTTGGAGCAACCGTATTATCGGAATAGCCATGTTGTGGATCATAGGTGTCGAGCAAGGTAGATCAACACCTGGATGCTCACATTCAGGGGGGATGTTGGAAGGTGATCATTGTGACATCATCTTCCTGTAATGAATGTTTGCATTGTGTAGGTTGACTTCACTCTGTAGTCATGGTATCACAGAGTGTATTGTCTGATGAAATGTGGCATGCCTAAAGTTGCGCTCTTGGGAGAGCAAGCCTGTGTAGTGTATTGGCTAGCACATTGGACTGCAATACAGAAGGCGGTTCAAAACCTGGCACAGGCATCAGGTTTTCAACAGTTCATGGGCCCTGGACACTTTTAGGGCAGTTTACTTAAGTTCAAGTTTAATATATAGGTGTAAACATGGCTGACGATTCAAGAAGTGTTCTAAAGTTTCCCATGTTGAATGCTGAAAAGTTATGAGTTCTTATTAACAACGATCTACTTTTTGCAAAGTTCTGGTTCCTACAAAGACCTCTCACATGGGTGTGTAAATCTTGCAAGGCATCTAAAGCAACTGATTATTGCATTACCACTGACTTAGTGATTAAGATGATCTGTCCGCATTACAGTTTAACATGATGCCTTCATTGGTGAAACTTGCATCTGTAAAGCTATCAATTCACTCGCTACCTATCTTTGACTTAAATCATTCGTAAGATTTGAGAGTTCATGAGCAGGCTCTGCTGGAAGACAAAGACTTGTTTTCACCATTGGCAGAAACACTTAAAATGAATAGTCTAAGATTACCAAGATTATTACATTAATTTCTTGCAATGGTCTGCCAAAATATGAAAGGGTAATAGTTCGTTTACTAGACACATTACCGTACAAGAAAATTGTGAGGTTGATAGAAACAAACACAATAGAGCCATCAATATTGCTAAACTTGAGAATGAGGAACACGTCTATGATGAGAATGCAAATATTGTAGAGAAGGCTGCATCAACTGGTGGTAAAATAAAACTTTTTGAGAATATAAGAACTCCTGCAAAGCAGTATTTACTCATCAATGAGAATACAAATGTACTGTTATGGTATTCTTACCTCATGAAAAATGGAAGGACAAGGCCAATAAGCCGGCCATTTAAACTATCATTTGAACAAAGGTTGTATTCAGTGTTCTAGCTGGATTTTAAATGGTGCGCAATGGTAGGAAGATGTAGTGCCCCTCATTGAAACTTAGGGTTTGGGGTGTTCTAGAGTTTGGGGTAGAGCCTAGAAAGCTATCACTTTTTGGACATTTGAGAGTCTCAAAAGATACGTAAATTGCTGTCAATTAAAAGTCAAAAGGGACAAAAAAAATGTTGCATTAGATTACAGTGATGATGTGAAAGGTTAATACTCTGTCGTAGAAGTACTGTGAATGATGTGCTTACTTAGTCAAAATGACACAAAATGTTTGCCATCAAATGGTAGCAATGGCTCAAGTGCCATAAAATAGTATGAAATCACAACAAAAGTGTTATTATCAAACCGCAAAATCCACAGAGCTCCTTTTAAGTGTTGCTCCCTGACAGCCTGTAAAATTGCAACTATGCAAAAGGTTTATGCTTTGCAATTTAAGTACTATGAATGATGTGATTTCTTGTTAAAAGTGACCTGAAATGTCTTCTGCGAAATGCTCCTATCACTGTACCCTAAATTGTTTGTCAAGCACTGTAAAATGTCAGTGGCATGCTGAAAACGTTTCATAACCCAATCATTCTTGTGCCATGATGTGCTGTAAAGTGCTGTTTTTCATCACAAAACTACATAGTGTAAGGGGCGTGGCAGCGGTCAGGCGTGTTAGGAAACGTCAAGATACAGGGCGCGGTTAGCTGTATGTATTGACTTGTAAGACTTTTATATTACCACAATTTGTGTATGAAAATGATCACAGTGTTCCGATGGCGATGACAAGAGTACTGTATAACGAATTCTAA
>JAAAKL020015802.1:0-11324 GCA_010016065.2 Carybdea cf. marsupialis auct. non (Linnaeus, 1758)
TATTGCACTATTTAGTGCAATGGTAAAGTCTTCGCTTTCGGAGTGGGAGATCCTGGGTTCGAACCGGGCCAGCGCCCATAGCACTTCATGTTTATGAGATCTATACATATATATATATATATATATTCTCAAGAGACGGTTGCCTATTAAACTGATTTCAATATGGTTAATCAAAAGCCATCTATAACTTATGCGTATAAATGTAATACAATACATAATATATGATCAATGGCACTAATGAAGCTCTAGAGTAACACCGGTGGCCATTATGTCCTGTTGGCTACATTTTCACTTTTCCCTAGTATCTCCTCAAACTTAATATATGACTGATGGCACCAATGAAGCGTTACAGAGAACCATCCATCACCATTTGTGCTGTACAGTTTCAGTGTGCTTGGAGTTTACGTAACGCGACTTGCTGTTTGATCTACACGCATGAAAGCAGATACAGCTCTGAACATCCTCTTATTCCTGATGCTGAAAAATTCCTGTGTACTTTCGAGTTGTAATTAAGACAAAACAGGCCACCATTTCAGGTTCATCATTACAGACTGATATCTTGTTACCCTAAACATTACATAGCGGTATCTGATTATTACAGTACACTCAGCTTCGTTAAATTTCTCACATTAACTAAATAAACCATTATTGAGTTTTATTATCATAAATTTGACGTAAGCAAAATTAATTGGGTATTAGAATGCAGTATTGTAGGAGCATTACTACCAAAGTGGTTTAAAATAAATTAACTTCACAAATTTCACTTCGAAATAAAGTATACCATCAGATTGATCAGTTTCTACAACCACCTCACTTGAAAATATTATGTCTAATGCCACCTACCTGTTGCCTGCCAATCGAGATCCTTTGCTTCAACAACTATTAAGGCAAGCAGACCAATATACTGAGCAACATAATGAATACTTGAATTACGCTTTATTAAAAAGAGTTAAGCGATTGGAAGGGAAAGGGTTCACGTTATTACACCTGGAAATCAAAGGAAGTTGCTGGAAAACACTGATACTTACAGCCTGATACATTCATTCACTTTAAAAATACACTACAACTGTTACTGTAAACTGTACGTTAACCAGTCTAGGGCGTCTTAATGGCATAACATTTTATATTGAGAAACTAGGAAACCCTGACACATAAAGCTGGTGCCTTTGCTGAAGTACACAGATGTTCTGATTTCATATCTGCATCACAGCAGTATAGCTTTCACTTTATGTGTCTAATTTTCAACAATTCGTTTCAAACGATTTCTTTTCACGTAACTGTACAAAGCTCATGAATATGCTGTGGAAAGCGTCTACAAGTAGTTTCCACGTAAAGTCGCTTTTTAAGGGCAGAAAACATGAAGTAACTTGATGGTTTGATTTGTGGTTCAAGACTCGAAGCCTAAAATTAAGAACGACCTGCTTTACAAGGATCCCTTCCACATCGAATTAAGTCTGACGATAAGGAGGGGTCGGCTAAAACATTTTATGCCAATTAAGTTATCCATTGATGCACAACGTATATATGACGTCTTGATTCGGATAAAACGCTTGTTAAAACATTTATCTTTTTGGTCTATATGAGGTCGTGATGAAACTGATGAACGCCTACGTTTTGTAGATTGAAGGTCTCTAAAAAAAATTGCTTTACTATGGAGACAGTATGAACTTCTTTTGTGTTCGCGTCCTTTGACTGCTCGTTGTATAGTCGGTTTCCAAGAAATACATCCTCGATTTTCTGCCTGTGGCTATATTCTTGTGCGTGGAGGTACGCTTCTTTGCTACCCTTTGAGCGTGATATCCGTAATAATTCACCTGGTTACATGTTGGGTTTTTTGTGCGTTGTTTTAGTAGGAGTAGTACCATACAAGGCTAACAAAAGCCACTAATTGTACCCCTTCTCACAAAAATCAATATGATTTAGCACAACCTCTCACAGAATGTCAAACCTTAAGTTGGCATTAAATATTATCTCAATTTTCTGAATAGGATACTTTTAACTGTAAAGTTCGGAAAATGAAGTCACAAGTTACCAAATTGTCGGTATAATGAAATCAAAGATAACATTGAATCGTACACTCCATTCTAAATTCCAAGGGCTTATAAACATCACCATAGCAACGAGAAATCATAGACGCTGAAGAACGACCCCTGTGAACGTAAATACAACTTCATAATCAGAACAATAGGTCACGTGGTCTTGATATGGTACTTAAGTTCAGTCAAATAGAGGCATTGCCATTGGACGGTCCCAATTTTTCTAACACAGAACATGCGGTTAGTGGGGTGAGGGTGCTGAGAAATCATGAGCTTTGAGTTGGAATAAAGCAAATTGCAAAGTAAAGAAATGAAGTAACTTTAAAAAAAGAGGTGTAATCTAAACGAAAGGCGTATCATCATTATTCAATTAACAACAGACATTACATCATGCAGGAATACACATTTAAGTCAAGTATAAAACAGTCATACTCGTTCCATAAAATCATGGTATGGCCCGGCTCTATTGGTAACAAAACGTTGAGGAAAATTTCAAACGAACTTTCAATTCAAAAAGCTATCATCTACCAGACACCAGAACTTTGATTTCTTTGCTTGTTTACCAATAAAGATTCTAACATTCCTGTTACTATGCCATTCTTTCTTTCACCATCACAAAGAAAACTTAGCGTTCCAAAAATCTACTCCATAATCCGTGTGACCTCCACACAACTATGCGCCCACACTTGCTTTCCTTGTTTCCACGGTTATGAAAGAAGTAGAACAGTCTAAGATTGTATGCTGCTATGAGAGTAGACTGTAACTTAGAGAAGACAAGGCCAAGAACATCATGACCCACCAGGACACGGAATAAGATTTAAACAGAAGCAAACTACCGCCTCTATTTGTCAACCTACAGGAAAGAAAAATGGAAGTCGTTTCGCAACACCAAGGTCAAGAGTTGACGGTGCAAACAATTTAAGTAACAAATATTAGTGTTACGTTTCCCCCTCTCCTGATGCATGCAAACTAACCCTACTCAATCTGAATGAATACGATAAGAAAGTAACAAAGCCAATCAGTTAGAAATCTGTCACCTTTTACTGTCACTTTATGTTCTCCTGTAGCAGGAAATGTGAAAGTGTCCACCTGCACGTACACCTCTCCAACAGAATCGTCGGTAGAAAACACATCTATATGAACAAAGAGACAATCAATCATGTTGTTTAACGGATAACTGTTTCCTCTTCAGTGAAGTCACTGACCCACCGTACCCCGCTCTTCCTATTTAAAAGTTGCCTTACTGATTCAAAGACGTTAGACTGAAGAGGCTAACTGCAGCGATAAATCTAGACCTTCACGTGGATTTTAACTTCCTAAGTTTAAGAAATTTAACGGTAAGCGATAGCCCTCACTATGAACATTTATTTCCAGACTGACAAAATTTAGGATAATAATCTGCGGTACACCTTTAATAGTAAGGTATACTACAGGCAACAACATGCACCCTCGTAGTGGGTGTGGGTGTGGGTGGGTGTGGTTTCACTATTCCAACATTTGCTCTTACAATTGAAAACGACAAGCCTACTTAAGAGATCCCAGAATCCATCCATCAATCCAACCCATCCATTTGATAAACGTCAAATGAACATTGCTACAGAAACAGTACACGCAAAGAAGCATTGACATCAATGCAGCCTTTCCGCTGGCTTGCACCTAATTCGCACAATCTTCCTAAACGAAACCTATATTTGCGCAACCGGTAAAAGTCCCATCGGAGCCTAACGTACTGCTCCTTACACTAGTAGATCAAGGATACGTTAAGTTTGTTGATGATAAAATTCATTTTAAAAAGCTTATATAAAATTGAGTACAATACCGACGTGTTACAAATATTTTATTCCATTTATTCGACTACTACACTCAACCGAAACAATCAAGTTATATCCGAAATTCAAAAGCACTGTAGGAATTCCTTGTATAACAGCGCTGGATTCAATATGGTGGTGCTCATTAACAGTCTACCCTTCATGAAAACACAGTTTTCACTTACTTTGATTCTTTTGGCTGTCAATGAAATCTTTGATGAGAGAGTCTGTTGTCTTTGAATACATTTTCAAAGCATTTTCCAGGGACTTTAAGTCTGGTATTTGAATCCCCTTTCTACTTAGTCCGTGACCCCCTGCCTTGAAGTAACTCTAAAAATTAAAGCAAAGATGAACATATTTACTTGCGACACAGTCAATCGATTAATTAGTTCAACGGCAGTACCGATTAGATATTGTATACAGCTATTAAAGCCGGATTCCTACTGTGAGCATTTTTAAGCTAAAGCTTACCTCATTTTTAAATCCTTTATCCGTGTAGAAAAATTCCAGGTAAATACAATCAGAATGTAACATTTCAGGGGTAATTTATTACGCAAAAGAATAACTTCAGTACCTCTTTCAAGCTAGTTGAGAGTGGTTGCTATGTAGATAAATACTCCTTATTCCTTCCTTCCTTCTTTCCTTTCTTTTTTCTTTCTTTCTTTCTTACTTTTGCTATTTTTTATTCATCATACTTTACTTTCTTTAATGACTTAGTTTTACAATATATTTACAACAAAATTTATGACGTATAATAACAATAATGATGATTATAATAATATTAATAATAAATCTAAGTAACAGTATGATGTCAAGTCCCCTAGAAGACAAGAGATTTGTCTTATCATGGAAGCCTTGGGAAACATCGTTGGCTAGGAATTCATTTGTGTTTTAAAGGTTTAGGATTCTAATTTACACTTTCTAATTACAAACTTTTAAATTCCCTTTTTTTAATTTGTAAACAAAACTAAACTCAACTGAAAGGCTACATACCTGCAGTTCCTTTAAAATTCTCTCTAACACAGCACACTGAATCGGACCGAGATTGTGCGACTGCTCACGTTGTGATTCCTATATAACACAGATGGGCAGATGTTAGTAAACAAATCTGTTTGTGCTCTCACCTTCTCTTCTTCTCTCGAAGCGTGAAGATTACAACATGAGTCATTCTCTGCCGTTTTGAGAATATCGAGTAGTTTATTTGATCACACAGTTAGGACAGAAGCTTTGAAGTCTAGGTGAAAAAGGTATTGGTTATCACAGATAATGATGGGTCTGCCCAACATGGGATAAATTGATATTTTTGTCAATTAATATTAAAAGTACAAGATATTGCACAAAATTATTACATTGGATCCTGTATGAAGAGAATAAAGCTAACCTGTCATTACTCGCGGCCTTATGGAGAGTTGTCAACCTTGGTAAGCGAAAGAAATCGAGCCCAGACTCCTTGCATCATGACATCAACAGGCTGAACCTACGGCCTGTGAGGTGACATGCAATTCTCCCCAAGCCTCCAATTTCAATTTAAAAAACCAATAAACGAAATAGAATAATAATAAAACTCACAATTGAATGTAATTAAGAAACTTAAAAGTTTATAAAAAGGACGATTAATTCCAAATATTATTATTTTAAAATGTAGTACGAAAACAGACACCATTAGCCCAACCTGATTCAATGGCGGAAGTACGATAATCTTTTCCATTGTATTTAAAATCATCTTCCAGAGTTCCTGCAAAAAACCATGAGAACAATCAGTTGGTGGATTGGTCGGTTTAACGTCGAAACGGCGAAGAAAATGTTAAAGAACGAGGTATAAGAGGTATGTGCTTGACTAGGTATACAACCTGCAAGCTTACGAACATCCTAACATCAATGAAACTGAAAGCGTAGCTACAACATTGATTAAGAGATAGTTGCCGCTCTTGACAACTACCATTCGTACTAAAAAAGGATGGAATTTTACAAAGTTAAAACTCTTGGACATAGCTACTGTTACTGGAATGTTCATAACATACATTTCGTGTCTATGGATTATTGGAGAGGAGACACTGTTTCTGGTTTATACAAAAGCTACAAGGCAAAATAAGGCGATATGATAAATTGGTAAATGATTTGATCACCAAATATATCGATGGAAAGTAAGGCAATGAGTGCTTCAAAGTTCTCGCGTTATAATTGACAACTCATATATCACTTTTGTTGACACTTCGATGTCATCTCCAACATATGATATTACATATACTATATACAGTATATCTATACAACTTACTTAAAGCTACTAGGTAAACATAACTCATCGTATAACAACTAGAATAGCCGAAGGGCGTACGGCGCCAGCTTTGGTCATCACTACACATACAATATGTACATGTACATTTATTGCGGTATATTAATAAGGCCCTTATCATAACCAACTGAGTTTTCTATAATCGCCACATTAGATTCCAACTCTCCATCGATAGCATTGGCATACGTCTGTTCCCAATTCAGGAAACTAGCCCCTCGACGCCTTGTCACTTGACCATCGAAGGATTTCATTCGGTCCATCAATTGATCTGTCAAAACTGGACTTAATGTTATTGAGTTAAAACGAGAAGATATGAAATGAGAACTGTCTGCTACACAAATATACTTTCTTTAAAAGGTGACACAGTCTTAGAACTTTCATGAGACAGCAATCTGTTACGACCAGATGTTTCCCAGTTGACAATGGTAACTTTTCAAGTGGTATGCTAAACTTATTGGTTACCTTAAGATCCTGGTTTTTAAGTTTTCGAAAAAAACCATTGCCCGTCGCACTCACCTTAAACAGTCTCCTTAATGCCCTTTTATCACATTGTTTAATGAAAGTCGGAAAGCTACAATGGGAGTAAAATCAAGAATAGGCACGTATTAAATATAGCAGTAATTAATAGATTAGTTGAAGTAGCAACCACTGTTCTCCCCAAGAGTACACTTATTACAGACTTATTTGTTGCGACCATAGCACAGACATTTCCGTAAATTTGTCGTTACAGCTGTATTACACGGTTATCGTCATGTGATTTTGTGTCAGGTAATGCTCTCTATAAAAGTTCCTAATTCCCTCTTGCGTATTCACTATAAACAACTGATTCTGTACTCTGCTATCCCTCCGAAAAATACAGGCCGAGAGAAAGCTCTTGCAAATGGCAGGATATACTTTTAAACCCAAGACGTCCAATTTTCGCGGTCTTTCACTGGTTTATTGAAAAGGAAATAACATCTTCAGTTGCTTGTCTCTGCCCTATCCTGACGTCATCAATCGTGATCATTTCGAAGTGGTGTCTTGCAATGAAACATGCAGTATCGATGAATGGTATGAAATTTTCTTGTCTTGTCGTTTGTTTTGTAATTCATTCTTCTGACGTGTAATGTTTCCACGTTTGAAAAACGTAAACATGCTTATCCTTGAGTACAAATGAATTCATAAGATCCAGTCAATTCCGATCAGTTTTTTATTACTAATAAGTTGATAATCCTACAGTGGCATTGGGAACATACAGATACCACAAACCAAGATATCAGATTTCTTTGATGTACATAACATTAATCGGAACAGTGGAAAGATAAGACAAAAATGGAAAATTATGTCACCGACGAGATTCGGACCCATGCCCTACGCACTGGCGGCCTAAGCTCTACACAAGTAATCAAGTTGAACTCCGCCGACAGAATACTATATTTCTCTAGTCGCCACGTTACCTCCTAATACTGCATCAGTGAAAAACGACATTCGGCTCTCTTATTTGGAGACCAGCCTCTCTACGATACGTGACTCGACAATAGGACGAATTTCGCCTGACACATTGTTCTGTCCAAAGCCCAATGACATGATTTTGAAATAAAATAAATGCAATGCCACGACAACAACCACCTTGACAAAACACACTAATGGTCTATGCCATTCATCCCTTCCTCTAGAAACAGCGAAAATATAAAAAATATGCAAGTGCTAAGTTGCCTTACTTGTCATCTAACCACGACGTAAGAGGTGCTATGACGTCATACGCAGCGGACTTGATAACTTTGTCATTACCAGTGGCACCAACTGCATTCACTTTTACGCTATAGAAAAACAAATTACAATTCCAAATGATTAATACAACTAAATTCCTGTTATTGGCATCGCGGCATTGTGCTACTTATACTCTTCTAATTATCGTTGGAAGGAGGCTCAGAACTTCCATGAAAGATAAAATTATCAGACAGGAAAACAATAATTGAACCTGGATAATAATAGAACTGAAAGAAAGCAATTTGTTACCTTTACCTAAACAAACTTTTTTATTCATGTTACATTCACAACAAGTAGTTTACTTTTTTGCGCACGTTTAATTAAACATTATTTACCAGCGATGGCATAATTTATAGCTTCCAACGATGAGTGTGCGTAACTTTACCTAAAAATACTTCTGATAAAAAAGTATCGCCCACTCTTGGCATTAACGCGGTAGTTAAAAGCTTTTCAGCATCAGCAAAATTATTTTGCTATTTTTTGCAAGCTTAATGTACTCTAATATATCATACGAAACCTTTAAAGAGGTGATGTGCAACAGCAACGAAAGAGGGATAGCGGGGCCACGCGCGTACAAAGAAGGGGCATTGAGCCATGTCCCCTTGCGGGACCGTGAAAAAGATTATATTGACTTATTTGTTTAAAGAACTATGGTTCTTTTACGGTGTGGCAATTTCAAGGATTCGACCCCTACGCTATTTTTTCAAATTTCTTGGGGGGCAAACCCCATACGACCACTTGAGTCCAGCCTCAGGCAGTTCACTTTAATAGCGCGCCACTGCCTAGGAAATAACCTGCAAATACTCTGGTGGGGGCACTTGCTCTACCTACAAAAATAGAGTTCACTCCCAGGGAATTATAATTATGAGAGAGAGTCAGGTTACAAATGCAGCTGTGCAATTTATGATATGTGGACAATTTTATCACACAACAAAATTAGCATCTCTTACACACACAAAATTTATAAGTAACTAAGGTACGACATTTGAACGGAAAATCACGTGAAATCCTAAATAGAAGACCCACGGTCATAAACGGTTACAATAATTTTCTGGAGAACTTATATTGGTGGGGCGTATATCCGTAGTTTATTATTTGTCTAAAACTTAAGTTGTGTTCGAAAGTGACATAAAGATTTCACAGATGAATGCAAAGATATCAAGAATATATCACCACCACCATCTATAAAAGGTTGGTGCAGTTGTGGTGTGCACAAAGGAGATAAATTTGAATGTCGGGAGGGGGAAAGCCCACATTGAAGCAGAAATGGATTTAAAATGATGTGAAGCCACGTTCTTAAACATGTTGCTTGAAGTCTTAAGATTGATTAGAATTAGGATAGTGTAGCATGGCTGCGAGCGGTGCATCGTGATGAGGGAGACGAAATACGGATATTATAAATTCATTTTTTTAAATTCCGTGTACGAACACTTCACGACACACTTCACGACACACAAAACGTTTTCCGAAAGTAAGCGCTTCTGTATTTAAGCCCAAAGAAATAATTAAAACTTATGGGCCCGAATACCGATTAAAGCGCTTTTCTCTAATATCTCTTCAGAAATATCGATATGTAAATTAGCAAGCATGTGGTGTCTGTACTAACCTCATCAACGTGGCATACATTTGTTTGCAGCATTCTTGAATTTTCTTCATAAAACTTCATAAAACAAAAATCAATTTAAATAGCTTAGAAGGTCATTTCTTTAGTTATGATCCAATAGTAAGACATGTCAATTATACGGCCTGAAGATGGGAGAAGGATCTCTCGAAACGTTGCTCAGAAAAATACTACGACTCACGACATGATAAACATCTACCATCTATGGCATCAACTGAGTCGACAAGACTTGGCATATATAAAATGTCAATTATACATAAGCTTACTAAACTTGCAAATATATGCAAGTTGCCTGAACTTTTTTCGAAATATTTAAACAAGTCAGAAATGACACACAAAAAAGTGCCAATCTCACATAGATGCAAAGCGTGAACACTTTCTTAAATCACAGGCATCTTTCAAATGTCAAGCTATTAGATTGTAGATACTAATAATTTATTGGCGGAAACGCAACCACTGTTTGCGATGGTTAACGATTCAGAGGCGAGTGTTTATTTGCTTCGTCCCATATATAATTACGATTGTGTAAACAGTAATGGTAACAAATTGAACCAAGGCAATAGTAGGACGGCCACCAATATAACAAAGTTACCTCTAGCTACTGCCTCAAGAGACATCAGCAAAGAAAACCAAAATATAACTGGACATGCATGTCATTACCTTTGGGCGTAAATCAAGCTGAGTTCATCAAGTGCATTCTGTAGCCTGCTCTGAATTTCATTGAAGATTGCCAACGAGTTTTCGAAACTCTACAAACACGAGATGTCAAGAAAGTAATAACATCGTAAGATTATCTCTACAAATTGGTTAAATCGTAACATATCACCGCAAGTCGTAAACTTTTGCAAGCAACGTTTGGGGAGGTTATTCTCCCATCGTCAGCCTACTAGGTTTCAGTAGCGTAGCTATTTTAAATTCGGATGTGCGGATATCGGTGAAGATCTTTTGATGTCGTCTGGCGCCACTCCGATTTTGTGCTTGTTGTGTTTCGTTTTCTAGTGCTGGTAGCCATATATCTGGAAGCTTGTAGGATATGTTGGTGATATCTTTGCTGTGTTGCAGGGAGTGTGTACTCTCTTCTATTTTACTTTTTGTTGTTGTAATGTCTTCCAATATAGCCGGTAGATAACATTCTTATCTTTTGCAGCAAAGTTGGGCGACACAGCATCTTGTGGAGGCTAAAAGTTGTAACCAGAAACTGTGGACCTTGTGTTGTCTGAAAATCTTTTCATGGCTTGGCAGGTATACTTAGCATAGGGAGGCAAAAGCTCTTGGTTTTTTTCATGGCTTAGCAACGAAAACCTTTTTGAAGCTTTCTTGAAAACTTTCTACTGGACCAATTTATCAGCGGGAGGCAATTCAGGCGTCGTTCTTCCTCTTTCTGGTCTCTTTCTGGTGACGATGTTTCTTGACATTCCATAGAGAGTGGCGATGACATTGTTGCGATCGGAGAGTTAGTTATTTGACGTATAGTTCTGGGATTGGTCCCTGAGGATATAATATAGCTGTGCCACCAGAACCTAGTATCCTGACGATGGGAGAAATATCTGTCAAAACATAGCTTGCAAAAGTTTACGATTCGTGTCATGATAAACTCTCCCGTCAATGAAACCTACCGAGTCGACAAAGGAAAATATATTTTAGGAATGTCAAAAGAAGTTTGTCGAGAATGAGCAACTTGTGTCCGAGAGTTTTAACCAAAGCTCGTTGCAGTGACAAACAACAATAAGAAGTAAAATGGGGAAGAGGGGGGGGGGGGGGCACTGAGATGGGCATTGATGATGATGAAAATGGGGAAAATAAAGAGGAGAAAGAAG
>JAAAKL020015803.1:0-11323 GCA_010016065.2 Carybdea cf. marsupialis auct. non (Linnaeus, 1758)
CCTCGAAAACTAAAACTTTTGAAATAGGAAAAGAGCCTTTAATCACATTCTTTACCATGTGCAATCATAAAATAGGAGGTTGTCTATATAGCTACTTTTTCTCACTCTAATTCATAGCTTTGGCTAGTTTATTCCACAGTAGAAAACACAAGTATTTCGACCAGTCCATGCCTTCCTAAACATGACCGTACATTTCGTATATTCTCCGTGCAATTTCATATGTTTAGACATCAACTGAGGGCTACTTTACATACGTCATAAATGGTGGGATATCGCTCTAAGAGATGATGTCGGCTATTAATTTATTTTGCTACTATACTATTCAAACAAACACAAGACCGAAATTACTGTGTCTAATGGTAAAAAACCAATCAGGATGATGGTTAAATAGTACCTATGGCATCAAGCGGTACATTATTACTTACCCGGGAGTACCATCAGAGGTGGATATTTGGGGGTGGTGTTCAGGGGGCAGTCACCTTCCAATAATACTTCTTGAAAAGTACAATAAGGTTTCTTATCTATAAACATTGCCGGCCGCAGCTTGTCAAGAAAACGTATTAATATAGGAGTATATTATTACATTTATAGCTATCTCAGAATTCATTCTTAAAAGTATAAAACAATGGCCACGCCAAGCATACTCTCAAGTCTAGGATACACCTCTCACACCCCTCCCCCCTGCTTATTCTATTCAGTAAACTTATTACCCACGTCATTCTTCCTTCAGCATCCTTCACGTTTGCTCAAGTTTCGATGGGATTTTTGACTGTCTCTTGTAGAAAGGAAGATTCGCTTTCTATAATGTGCTCTTTGCATTTAGTGACTTAAAATTAGGTCCTGATGTTTGTATTCCACTTGAAACGTTCGGTAGAGTTGAATATCCTAATGCATACCTTTCAAAATTCGGTGCAGTCAGAGTAAGTTTGAAATGTCGCTCTACACATGCCTTTTAAACGTTTGCTTGGTACTCACGTGAATTCAAACACTTTCGACAACCGCGATGTTGACATCCATATTCTAGTTATTAAATCTATATCATACAAAGCGGGTGTCATTTTAAGGGGTTAAAGAATTACGATATCAAATCCACTATTATGATGTTGAAGTAAACCATCATACGTACGCTGTTAGTGCTTCCATGCTTTGCTTCTTTATCAAACAGGCCTTCTTGTGTGAAAAACAATCAAAGTTGAATTTACCATGATATGCACCAGTACCACTGTGTCCTATCCCTCCAAACGGCAACGTGTGTACTATGTTTAGGAAAGAACGAATGGATTGGTGAAGAAGGCAGCTATGGAAATCTCTTGGAATTAAAAACGATTAAAACAAGCAGATTGTGGGCGGAAAAACACTTGTTTAAAGTAGAAAAAAATCTATTAACGGGGAAGGGAATGCATGCGACAAAGAAAGCCAAGCAAAGCCATGAGCCAAGAAGAATGAACAAAACAATGGAAATAGAAAGGAAGAGCAAAATCACGGAACTGAAAAGAAAAGCACAACGAAGGGACTGAAAGGATAAGAAAAACCATGGAACTGAAAGTCATGGGAGTAAAAAGGGGTAGGTAAACCCACAGCACTAGAAGAATATAGTTAACCCATGGGAACAGGAGGAAGGCAACGGCACGGCAGGAGACGTGGGAGGCACAGACGTGAGACTAGACGATGGAAAATAAGGGAATGGGGCTAGGAAGGTGTACCAAATGCATGGGACGAGGAGACTAGCAGTAGGATGCCAATACATGGGATTAGCCGAGGCACGGAAATAATCACGTGGCAATACCAAAATGTTCAGACAAACAAAGAAATGGTTAAATGCAGCTATGTTGCAAAGCAACACAAATACTATACAAAATGAATGGGGCAGAAAGTATCAGTGACGTTATCCAAAGCCAAATATTACCTCCAGCTTGAACGAGTGTATCATTAACGCAGACTGAGCCTGACGATGTCCTATCCAAGAGTAAATTGACTCGCGACTTGTCGTTGGAAAAGATGTAGAAACCTAGCGGCTTCTCTCTGAAATGAGAAATGTTGACATTAAACACTAACTGACCTACTGGTTATTTACTGAGTTACTGGATACTTATAGAGTTACTGATTACTTATTGAGTTACTGGTTACTGAGTTACTGGTCAACTATGGAGTCAATGGTTACTTGCTGACGTTCACCGTTTGAAACGCCCGTCAAAGGACGGATGAACTTGCTAAATCGAGTCAACGGTCATCCGTGTTTGGAGCTGTACCTTTGGAGTCTGGGAAAGAAGGGGCATCAATGTGGGAAGGGGGGGAGGTAAAGATAAAAGTTTACAACGCAGTTGTTATTCTAACGCCACGATATGCTTATGAGACCTGGACTGCTTACAGAAGAAATGCCCGGCAGTCCACCAC
Source organism: Carybdea cf. marsupialis auct. non (Linnaeus, 1758) (assembly GCA_010016065.2). Taxonomy (NCBI): domain Eukaryota; kingdom Metazoa; phylum Cnidaria; class Cubozoa; order Carybdeida; family Carybdeidae; genus Carybdea; species Carybdea cf. marsupialis auct. non (Linnaeus, 1758). The sequence continues at coordinate 2,395 of JAAAKL020015803.1, forward strand.
CCCTTGCAATTTTCGACGGCAAAAGGCCATTGCCTTCGAAATTGCTGTCGAATGGCAGCTCTTTGACGGCAAAATATTGCCCCGAAATTGTTAAACGACGTTAAAGTGTTTAAATGGGTGACAAGGTATTTTTTATTCTTGTTTGGTTTATATTGTCTTATTATGAAACAACAGTGCGTTCACTGGCAATTTCAGACTTTCAAAAATATAAGCAAGTTACTTCAACAAAGAACAAAAAAGTACAATACATCTCCTAATTTCTCCTCTCACAATCGAAGCACTCGACAACGCATATTGCCAATTTCAAATGTTAATCTGCTTTTTTTTTCATATTTCAATGAGTTTCGATCAAAGATATATTCCTTCGACGTGCAGAAAATGAAGATAAGAACAATTCGCGTTTTTTTCTTCGTCATCAACTCGTGCACAAATTCTAATTTTGCTTCGACTTTTTAATGTCCAGTAACAACGACTCCTATGACAGTTGATATTTTTGCCGTCGAACTTCCGTGGAAGGTTAAAAAATTGGCGGCAAAAAATTGGCGGCAAAAAAATTAGGAAATTGCGAGGGCTACACCACTTTCACATGACATGCAAACGGAGAGTTCTCCAGGTTCGCTGGCAAGACATAATTCCAAATTTAGATATGCTGACCAGAGCCGAACTCACACGTACCCATACGTTCCTGCAGAGGGCTAAGATTCAGTGGGCTCGCCACGTCAAGAGAATGCCTGACAGCACGATACGAAAGAAATTGTTCTATGGCGAGTTCACAGAGGGTAAACGCTCACGGGGTGGCCAGAAGAAGAGGTTCAAGGACACTTCACAATTCTCACAGACGTGCCTCGGTATTAAACCATATCAATGGGAACACCGGGCAGAGGATAGCGGTAAACGGCTAACTCTAACCCTTACGGGGAACGGGAAATACGAGGAAAGTCAAGTTGCCGATGCCCAGAGGAAAAGAGAAGCCCGAAAAACAATAGCTGAGCGCACTGCAGTACTTACAAATACCCGAAAGTGCCCTAAATGTGGACGGATTTCTGTGCTAGGATTGGACTTTTTAGCCATATGCTAAACAATTATATACAAACCTCGATGCCAGGGTCATCTTGGCGCATGTCGGAGGAACAACAACAACTTACTGACGCAAACGACTACTTACTTAGTTAAGGGTTTCCTGCTGAGTGAATGGTTACTTACTGAATTACTGGTAAAAAGTGCTTCAACAAGAAAATTTAGCTCTGTTCTCCCATCTTAGTAGACTTGAAGTTGAATGGCAATGTTGCCAAGAGTTACAGGTTCTTTGCAACTTGACACCAGAACCAAAAAGATTGTCAAAGAATATAATCTAGTGGCTGACTACTTCCATGTAAGTCTATGGCAAAAGTCCTACTGTAAGAAAAGTATCAAACAAGCACGTGTTGCCTTCTGTTTTGTTGCATCCCACAAATGGAAGGATGCTAAGTAATAAGAAAAACCAAAAAGAACAAATAAGAGTTAGAACTACTCAAAAAATTTCTTATTGCAGTCCTACGAACAATTCTTCCAGCTTCGATTTCCCGTGTTCACTAAGCAAATGATTACAAACGAATTCAAGCGATACCCCTCGTTAATACAAAGCCAGCAAATTATTGTACATTAAATACCTCTTGTTGATAAACCGTATCGCATCTTCGATAGACTTGACTGGTAAGATTGGAAGGATCGGTCCAAATATCTGGAAAATAAGGGAAATTTGAAGAAACAATAACAAGACGTAAACAGTGGCACTTAACTGGAAAAAATGAGCTTTTGATGAGAAATGGCAAGAAATTTCGGCAAAGCGAATGATAAGTTCATAGAAAGAAATAAACAAGAGCTTGCTGTTGTTTTTGCGAGGGGCATCCAGAGCATATTCAAGTATACATCAGAGTACCTTAAAGTACGCATCAGAGCACATCCAAGTATACATGTGAGCACCTTCAAGCACACACGGATTGAGATGTGAGGAGGGCACAATCTAATGTTATGAAAAACACGTATGGAGTTCTATTTTGTGACTTTTATGCGACAAAAATGTATGTAAATGACCAACGATTGCACTCTTACTTACGGGTCCATGAAGTCCCAATAAATACAATTAAGAAACAAGTGACAAGTCCATGCTTTTTCCCATGAAGAGCAGTGTAAACCTTGAAGTCAGATAGTGAGTGGGGAATCCAAAGGTCTCAAAAAGCAAGCAAACATTAAAGAATAATACGCCAAAATAGAAACCATGTTTCAGACAACGTTTCATCTATTTTAGACTTCCACGAACTGCAACATGGTACAGCGGCACATGGTATAGCGATTCAACCGACCTATTGTGCTGCAAGTGTTTATGTTAACAGTAATATTTGCAACAGACCTCAGGAACTCAGAAATAGACGAAACGTTGTCTGAAACATTTTTCATATTTGGCGTGTTACTCTTTATTGCGTATCGGTGTATTTACCACCTGATCAGAAGAATCAAATGATCTTTAACATCAGTCACAGTATTGTGGAATACTATTTCACTATGACTCGTCAATTGTTTTTCACACATCATTGGTTACCTTCTATTTTCATCTTTCGGTAGAATAGCTTATTGAAGCAACATTGTACCCATTGCAGTCTTTGAAAAATGACTTCCTGTGTAAAGGATGTATCACAGTCGTTTCCAAAAGGGGGTATCACATCCTTTTTACTCAATTATTTTTTATCCATGTGTCCACCACCTGGTATGTTTTATATAGTTTTTTCAATTAGCGGTGTTAATACTTTGTATATTATCCTTCACTGTAAATTACGTTCCTTCACAAAATTATGTATAAAATCTATTCTAATTTTAGTTATTGTCAGTATCGATGTAATGCCTTGAGAAGAATCGATCGAAAAGCTTCGACAAAATAAACTTCGCCTTATATATTTTCAAATTCTGCAGCACCAATATCTCATTTCATTAATCAGTATATCAAATATATTTATGTAAGTCAATTAAGTCTGACAGCGCGTCTAAAATTGTCTGTAAGATTATTTATGATTGAAGTTAGACTGTAAATGTCATCATGTAAAGGTCATCAAATATGGAACCACTGATCCATTATCAGTCTCTAAACGCAATCCTCAGGTCGTAAGGTGTACTACGGTGAGCAAATATATAACACAATGTCAAAAAAATACCACAAAGTGCCAACATATACAACAAAGTGCCTCAACATACAACAAAGTGCCAAAACATACAACAAAGTCCCAACATATACAACAAAGTACCAACATATCTCACCTCTTCCTGCATCACTGCATCCCCCTCATCGACATTTGTTAGTATAGTAGGAGCCATGTACCTCTGACCTTCGTCTACGTCACCACCGTAAATGATTTTGCTGGAATCTACCAATTTTCGTAACCTCCTGCAAAGAAATAAGCCAATAAAAGATGTAAACCAAATAAGAAGATATGCTGAAGCGAGTCCTAACATTAGTAATATAACAGACGTACATCACTGTTGTCGAGTACGAGTGAGAGCACAATCCTCTCGTTTCAACATGAATGGGCTGCTTTTATGACAAAGTTCAGTCTACATACCTAATCAGATGTTTACCATCACAACTATGCGTCTTTGTATCTTATATTTGCCAAGTTTTCCCCTCACATTTAGCACCATCACCCCTATTTTAATTACACTAAAAGAACATTCTAATGCATTAAGAAATATCTTACTTGAGATGTCTGTCATTGATGATCCTTGCATAATCTTTAGACACTTTCGGGTTCTGCGACGGAGAAAATTATCATTAATGGAGAGCGCGTGCCAACATTTATCATAAAATTAGAACAAAATAAGTCACTTTTTAACATCACTTGTTACATTCAACACAATCAACATCGTCACTCTAGATTAATAAGCCACCACCATGCCAGTGTCCAACTTCTTACAGCCATCCTTTAGTATGATGAACTAAAAAGAGCATTTCAAGACAGTTGTTATCAAGTCTCTATAAGGAATATTTGTTATACTTAAACGCTCATCGATAAACGGTTAGCAAAGTATATAAATTAAAAGAGAGACAGTAATACAATATGGTGTAGTGAAATTTCATGGAGTACCTCTCCGTAGAAGTTCCTGATACTTTTCTTCAAACTGTTAACCAGTTTGTCTTGTACCCTTTCCGAACATAAAACATAATCCGGTGCCAAACAGGTCTGAAATAATAGAGAAAGAATTGTTATAAGTATCAGTATATTAAGAGAGTAGGTCGTTTCTCAATGAACTAGCACGCAAGTATCGCAAAGATGCTACGAAATGTGAAGTTGACGTGCATAGCCAATATAGTACCATAATGTAACATGAGTAATAAGACTGTGGGCATTCTATAGCGTAAACAGTAATTCCCTCAATTAAAAAAGCTCAAGCATTGCTAATAACTATTAAGAACGACAACGTTAGCCATTTCAAGTATCAGTTGATGTTTCCAATACAAAATTGTTAAGAAACCCTCTGGGAAACGGAGGCACTTTTAACATTTGCATATAGAACAACATACAAGCGTTCAGTGTTGATGGAATTACTAATTAGCATTTGTAACCTCCTTTTCATGCAATTTGTCCGCTTTAACTTCGTTATCATGTTGTTACTTCTTGTACGTCATTGAGTCTCTTTACAATCCTCTTATTCATGACAAAAGATCGGTTGCGCTAGTAGATCGCTATTAGCCACTCTGAAACCAGCGAGTTCTTCCTCTGAATAATTTTTCTTATTCTTAACAAGTGTTAATGAATGGCTAAGGTCTGTTGTCTCATTTCCATGGATATGTACTTTACTGCAAAACAAGAGCAACAACAAAAAGACCACCGTGTCTTTTTTTACAATTATATACATTGTCCAACTTTAATATAGGGCTATGATCTCACACTCATGTTATTTCTGCACTTCATACAATGATGTCCCCCAATTATGTGGGGGAATGAATTCGAGTGGGGAAACGAATTCGAGTGGGCAAACGAATTTGAGTGGGGAAGCGAATTCGAGTGGGCAAACGAATTCGAGTGGGGGAACGAATTCGAGTGGGGGAACGAATTCGAGTGGGGGAACTAATTCGAGTGTCTAAAATGCATCCAAATATTGCATAAGAATTTAACTACTACAACACTGCAAATGATCAAGGCATGTTGAGTCCTACCGTCTTACTTTTGACACAATTTAGACATTGAAAATTGACTGCACATAGAAATCAATTCCTAACCCCAAATATTACTTATCGTTCTGCAAAAGACATTATGACTGATGTTTAGGATGCAAGTAATACCTGGCCTGAGTTCACAAACTTGCCCCATGCCAATCTGTTAGCAACCAGATCCATATCAGAGTCATCATCGATATAACAGGGGCTGTCATGAAATAAAAATATATCTCATGAATATCAAATAAGTAAAATAGACGGGGACAAATCTATCACATGACCCCAAAAAGGGAATACTTGTGTATGTGCACCTATCATCTCCTGAAACTCAACCGACAATCTCCTGATGAGGATCGCATGCAATGGCTGCCACACCGCGGCTTTATCACTTAGTCTCATTCTGAAGTTGATGTACGAAGTACCTCACCTTGTGTACGGCTTACGTGCGTAGTTTATTGTGCCTTATAAAATGTAAGTGAAAGTAACTAATCACAGTTTTCTAGCAGGATCTCCCTTATACCGAGAGAGGCGAATTAAAAATATAAGAACTGTCTGCACCATGCAAGAATAACTATCGACTGGCACGGCATCACCGACGGACAAACACACTTAGTGCGCGATTGTGCAATAGTGGCAATTGATCGCAAGTACTCACGATTTAGCCAATAGAATAAAGCTACGGCTAATTTAATGCTAAATATTATTAACCCTACAAAAGCCTCGGGCATTTTCGACTTAAAATGAAATCGAACAGCATGGCATTTACTTTGAATGTTTTTTGCCACTTCAAGTGGTGACTGTTCCACAGTTCAAGGCACCAATAAGGGTGATCTACATACCCTGTGCGAAATAATTTACCTATGGGACCGGAAAAATATTAATTCATCAAAACTTCTTGACTGGACTGTTATCGCAAATTTATGAGACCGCTAACTTCCGCATTTCAATGCAAGAGGGCATGAAACCTGACTGTCTTAACATACAGTACTGCGATGTTCGTTATCACATAAGAATCCATCAGCTAATATCTAAAATGATAGTGCTCTTTCTAACACACTCTACTAAGTGATAGTGCATCCTTGATCTAATTATCTTACCTTTTCCCTCCAAGCTCTAGAACAACTGGCGTTAGGTGTTTTGCCGCAGCCTCCATCACAATTTTCCCAACAAAAGTGCCCCCTGTATAGAATACCAGATCATACCGCTCCCTCAAAAGGGCAGTTGTTTCCGGTGCTCCACCACAAATAACACGATAACAGTTCTGTGTTGAAAAAGAAAGGATCGTCTTAACAATATCGGCAGATAATAATACGCGAGTATGACAAAAGTGAAAAATGATAATGATGCTAATGAGGAAAACGTCAAAAATGACTACGAGAAACAAAAGAAAAACCGGGAGGTGGAGTGCATAACTGAGAAGAAGCACAAGAAGAAGATGCAAAAAAGGAGCAGAAGCATTAAGAGTAGGAAGATTTTTTATATATATTCTTTATATTATCCAGTCTCCACAGTATCAGGTAGTTGGGAACTCTAATGGAAGATCACGTTTCGTGGTGTCATTTGTCAGGCTTATCGCAAGAATGATCCAACCAAAGAAGTTCACAGGTTGAAAGGTCAATAAAATGTAACGAGCAACAAAACATGCATCGACTAGCTCTTGTCTGTTGCTGTATATTCTCCCTCTCTATCTCTGCCAATCCACACCTACAATGTTGAAAGCATTTTTCTTGCACGCAATGAAGCCAATGCCTTCAGGCTGACGAGGCAAGAAACACAAGAGAAGAGTTTGGTGGGGTCATTTGCCTGGTTTATCGCAAGGATGGCCTACCAAAACAAAAATATCTCTATCCATGACTTGGCAAGATCAAAAGGTCAATACACTGCACAGAGCAAATGGATATATAATGGATTGCCATTGTCTATTGTTTTAGGTACTTCCTCTCTTTCTATGTCAATTAAAACCTGGAAAAGTTGGAGCAAATGCCTTGAGTACGGTGAAGCCAAAGCCTGCAAACTGATGAGAAATACACACCAGAAGTGCTTCATTTATCATAAGAATGGCCTATAAAATCTCCCCTATTTCATCCACGCATAGGAAAAGGTCAAAAGGTCAATATAATAACGCAAAGATCAAAGGAATATGTAATGGCTTGTTATTGTCTAACACTTTACTTTCTTCCTCTGTCCCTTTTGTCAATCCCAAGCTTGAAATATCTAAAAACGATCTTAATGTATCAATCAGCTTGCCATTTTGTCAGATCTAGCATATTCCCCTGGCAAATGACAAAACATAAGTATTCCCTACATGACATGTTACATGTTCACATACAAGGAAGGTTAAGAATGAGAATCCCTTGCACAACTGGAAATAAAGCATGTGCCTATGTAGCTTACGGCAGTTATGGGTTTCTCACCTGATCCAAGTACCTCGTCACCAACTTCTCTACAACTGCAGCAGTATGAGGGGATACTTCTGATGGCTTCAGAATTGCACAGCATCCTGTAAACCATGAAAAAGGGCAATAAGGTCCAAGCAACTTTATCTGCCTTTCCAAACAGCGAAATGCCCGTCTTACAACAAAAGGAGACATAAAAGACCCTAAGAACGGCTGGTTTTATCCATTGACTGCTGCAGCCAAGCTTGTTGACTGTGCCACCTTGTAATAATTGCCATCAATGGCTGTATTGTTTTAAGAGATAGGTATGGAACACAACTTAACATCTAAAGCACTACCACAGTTGTGAGTTGATAGGTAGCATTGTTTCACTGATTTTCTGGAAACGTTACCCTACCATTCAGTTGAGTATTATTTAAAAGTAAGAATGAGTTGTACTGTTTTGTCAGTTCAGTTGAGGACATGAAAATACACATTGTAGTTTGGTATATGCTAGCATGTTGATCTTGCAATATGATACCTGAAATTACCCTGTAATATGGTTGGGGCATGGAAACAGCCTGACATCCTGATGGCAAGTAGCACTATTCATCTGTAAAAATAATATCCTCTCCCTGTTTAATAAATGAATAACTAACTTGTAATAGCAACAATGAAAAGGAAAAAGAGGTCAAGATAATAGATATGGCAATTTTAGCAGATTTAAGAATGAAGGAAAATGGGATAGTAAAGCATGAACAGTACGAGTATTTAATAGAACAATTGGGTTAATTTGGGGTATGAAGAAAAGATGGTAGGTCGTTAGATGATTAGTGCAATGGATGCTGTCTTGAGGGGTTTTCAGAAAACCTTGGAGCAAGGTCCAGCTGGAGATCACCCAGGTGCCAATTTTCCTTGATTACACCACATATCCTTGGGAATGTTTTGTCCTTGTAAGGGCTTGAAGGTTGAAATTTGGGGCACCGTAGGTGACTTGTTCTCGCTGACTCCTAAGAAAATATACTAGAAAAGTTACAGTCTTGTCTGTGAGATAAAACGTAAGAACATAATAATAATGGCAATAAAAGTGCTTACCAGCAGCAATTGCACCAACTAAAGGATGCAATATCAGACTCATTGGATAGTTCCATGCACCAATAATTAGAACTACACCATAGGGATCATATTTGATGGCACATGTTTCAGCTTTGTTCAGCAAGTCTGAAGGCACTATCTCCAACTCCATCCACTTTTTCAAATCATCGATGGCTAACAAAGAACAGAGATACCATAATATTCAATGGTCAAGCAATAACTGCACATGACATAATGGATTATGGTCCACAGTACTATTTGTTAGACTTAATGA
>JAAAKL020015804.1:0-11323 GCA_010016065.2 Carybdea cf. marsupialis auct. non (Linnaeus, 1758)
CAATACAATGGAATTGTCATTTAGACAATGACAAAAAAAATGACAAATTTCTCAAAATCAAATTATCATATAGGAACAAAGGTTTTAAATAACATATAAACAAGATGTTTAACTAACAACATTATATACAATTATTTTACCCACAGTTTTTACGACTATTATTTAACTCAATATTTATCTAAATTAGTGATAATATATAATTCAAAAATACTTACACTTGATAAATCCCCATGGCAAAACATGTAGCTGTTAATGTAATCATTACAAAGAGTCCAGTAATTGCAACACCTTTATAAAAATAAATTAGGTATCAATAAGCAATCTATTAACCTAGTGATGTGTCATAGGTATTGGTAAAGATTCTTGATATAGTCCAACCCTGCTCAGGCCTACACCCCATTTGTAGGCCATTTTCTGTGAGTGGACAACTTTACATTTTCCCTGTACCTTTTCAATTATACCTAACATCCACATACATATGAGCACAGTCTTGATTGCCAAGAAAGTGACACAATTGCATTGTTTTCAAGATTTGGGCTTTGAAAATCTAAGTCTGGGCACCTTTCCTTTTCTGTTTGGAACACATGAAAATCAAATTAAAGTTGAAACGAACATAAAATGACAAATACTTAAGAAATGAATACCCTAGAAACATAAATATTTCTGATGATACTCCGAGTGAAGTGTAAAGTTATACACTTTTGAAGGCAATACACTCTCTGGTGGTCTTTTGTTGCATTGTTTTATGAACCATAGAACAAGTAGTTCTTATATCTTAAGATCTAAGTGATCAATAATGTTAACTGATATTGGATTACTCCTTGTAAATACACTGTTCATACATGGTCTAGCAATGAAGTCTTGCCTATGGCAAAACAGCTCTATGTTTCCTGGTATGCTAAAATTACTTTTACATAGTGAGTCATTACAAACCACTATAGTACCAACTGTAACATTTATGGCTCCCAACCATTGATATTTGGTCATCAATCTGATACGTTCACCACTTAATCAAAAATAGGAGAAAGTTTTCCAAATTACAGAAAAAAAGGAAAAAACATGACAGAACACATCTTCCAGTATCAATAGTAAATTTTCCCCATAGTAACAGTCTTGATTTTAGCAAAGACTCTTTTATTTCTTGGCCACCTACAATGACAACATTGCCAGTTGTTGGTTACCAATAATGATCACAAAGGGCAACTCCTTAATAAATTTTGGGTTAGGGGAAAATCGTTATCCTCCACATTATAATACATAACAATATGTCTGTAGACCTCAGTGACTTTGGGCTGTGGACTACTGAAAGTGAGAAAGGTCAATCATTTCCAAACATGTGAGTGAGAAAAAATCACTCAATGAAAATAAAGCCACTTATTCTATGTCTGTGTAAAACATGGAGCCAAAGACTCAGAGACAATTACATAGATGGTTAATATGCTGTTAGCAAGCCAGTGTCAAAAACTTTGGCCAAACCTATTCCCAGGTCCTCTGTCTTGTCCAGGTTAAGTAATAAAATACTGCAGTTGTGAGGATGATAATTGCAGTGAAATTTCACTGAAGTTCCCTGTTACAAACTAAAACAACATGATTGCTCCTCCCCCCAAAACAATAAACATTTCACTTATGACACACACTAAAATACTTCACACAGATAAATGATTAGCTGTAAAATACTGGCTTTAAGAATTGTTAAACCCAATTAATGCATGAAAGAGCCAATGGAAATTACGGTGGATTAGTGTAGGTACCATGACAGAAGTATTTAGGAACTTGGCTGAAGACCTAATGGTTTTGTGTTCAAGTCCTGGTCAGGTTGTTGGCCTGATAGTTTATGTGTAATAAATTAAAATCCAACCACCACTGTTACAAAGTTGTCCAAGTTTGGAAAGGTACTTTACTCCTCTTTCCAGCCTTAGAAGTTGTAGGACAGAATCCCTCTTTCCAATAAAAATGTAGATGAAAACTTAGACTTCTCCATTTACAACAAAATTCACTGCAGTTAGCAAATTTTTACCTGGTACAGAGTTTACTCCTTGTATTCTCTGAATTTTTAACCCCGTTAAAACAAAGGAGGAGACTAGAAAACAATCAAATTTGCAATGAATGGGCCTATGTCACGACCATTGGCGAATTCTATGTCTCGTATAAATAAACATAACGTTATAATAAATATAGACTATGAAGCAGCTTCTGTAAGTATGAAAGTAAACATCATTCAGATCGATGGTGGTCTACGTACGTTCCGTTATGACTCTACAGATAATCGAGCTTGGATTGATTTGGTGATTACTTTTTGTTCGGGGTAGACATTAAGATCTACGATAGATAGCACTATTTACGACAACAACTTATTAGCCTTTGTAACATTATTACCTGAAATCTGATTGGCGATTGGCTTTGTTCACGGTGACGTTAAACAAGTGCGACTTAGCTGTGTAGATGAGTAACCCCTGGGCAAAAGATGGTAGATCGCAAACGCTTACTAACTATCTGCTGTGGAAATTTTAGGCCTTCGTTCGTAGGATGTGGTGTCACACGATTGAATTTAAACTTGTAGTAACGCATTCATTAAGAACGAATGGTAGGCCTTCCACAACGAAAGACTATATTGTTCAGTCCGTCTTAACTTACAGGAACTTTAAGCTATTAGTCCCCTGATATTTTACACGCCACTGAGTTAAGCCACTAGTCACAGATTATCAGATCTCGTGAAAATGATATCGATGGGGAAAAACATTTAACCGAGGATTCCTGTTTGAGTTCTTGGTGGCAAAAGTTCTTATAGAGGCCAGAGCTAAAACCTATAAATCAATACAAAACAAAAGTGTAAAACGGATTGAGTACCAGTATATCAAATCAAGGCAATAGATCAAATCAACATCAAAATTTTCATACACTTACATAAGGCTGAAAAAGCACCCCACACACGAATGACGAAGCGTATGCCTTTAGGTACCTTCTCTGCTTCTTCTCCCATCTTGTTGGACTATAACTAACGATCCAGCGGCTGTATTATCATAGGACAGTGGATCCTGACTGCGGGTAAACATCTCGAGCCATCTTACATTTCCCGGCCACAAAATCAAATCTCCGTGGCCAACCAATCTCGGCTTTTACCGTAACCAGCTGGTCTCTTGTCTCTCTGTCACAACGAGGATTATCTCCTTCGATCGAAGAACTTCACAGTTGCGTCAAAAGCGCTTGATTTCGACCATTCATTTACGACTTCAAAGTCTTTGTTTTCGACACACTAAACTACCCTGTTCCCAAACTAAGCAATGTAATGTACCGTTTCATGGTCATGCTATTGGTGGTGTTGGATGAACAAGATTTTCTATGTATGGTCTTTAAGAAAAGGAGATGTGGTAAAGGCATAGGCGCCGAGTTTTAATTTTCCCACGAAGGGCTCAAACATGAAGATTTTTTTTAAAAACACCGGCACATGTTCCCTAAACAAGTGATTCCCAACATTTTCTGTCAGTGCTGTTGTGCAGTTTCCTGACTTTGACAGCAATCTATAATTACTTCGTGTGGATGAAGATTTCGATTTCCGTACTTGATAATTTTTTTGACATTGAAGTGTAAAAAGTAGGATAGCACTCATGACAATTGATGAAAATGACATACCTACTAAACACTGTATAAAAAGTTGAAAACAATAAGAACAGCTTGCCTAACACAAAAAAGGACGATTTGTCAGACGGGGCTGAGCTCCACATTTCATTTCTCGAGGGGCTAGAGTCCCCAAGCCCCAACGTACTCTGTGCCGGTGGGTAAAGTTAAAGCGAGATACAAATTTGAGGAGGATAAAACAAAAACACTACTGAGGCATACCATATAATCACGCATTAAGGCACCGGCGCTTATATCGAAATATTTAAAATTTCCTGCAGTTTCAAATCTAGTTAGTCATCTATAATAATCTTGATAACAGTCAGTTTGAAGCACCATTTTTTGTAGCCCAGTTTATATGGATTCGAGCAAGCAAATGAAAACTGTTTTTTGGCTCCTAACAACTACAGTAACCTCACGGATTAAAGATACAGTGGGACTATCTAAATGTCTTAGTGACATACATGTTAAGAAATTGGAGCAATGGAGTTTAACGCAATCGATAATTTTTCATTCTGTGTAGTATCTTGTGAAAATCTCGTAAAATGAAATTTGGCCAAATCCATGTCTAGAAGAGGAGAGATGTCGCATTATACATTTCTTTATTGAGCCTCCCTTCGCACTTTGAATCACTATTCCTGCTGGGAAATACTGTTTGGGTGGGAGTCTTGGTTAGGTTTTTAAAGATGACCATCAGAGGTTAGTATTTTCCTTCGCATTTAGCATCGATTTTGCTTACAAAAATGGTTACACACCCCTAAATCGTAAATTTCTATTGCTAGTAGTTCTAACTCTAAGTGTTTTCTCCCTGTTTAAATCAAAGGTGGAAGAAGGTGATATGTTAGAATGGTTCTCAGCTAAATCCATTATAGTTAAATGTGCATCACATTATTCAGGGTATCATCAATAATTTTCAACTAAACACCTGTAATGCAGATAACGTTAAGTTATTCCACATAATCATTAGACGCGAGCATCCAAATAAACCAACACCTACTTCCCAGGGGCAGAATCTTCTCTCTTCTTTGGTGTAGTCCAATAAAGCAGATCCAATTCATGGATGTTCTGCTTTTGACTATATGATCCTTCTTTTTGGCCTTACATCTAGCCGACTTGAATGCTTCCGTATGTTTTCTTCATCATTGGAAACGGTTCCTCGGAATACCTGGCTGTCAAGATACTTCTCGACTGCCGACTTCGTTGACTTTTGCTACTACTTTTTCCTATCGTACAGCGTGTTTTCCTTGTGTTGTTGTTTTTAAAGAAACCATTCATTTCCTGCACCACAACAATCACATCAACAACAACCACATCAACAACAATCACATCAACAACCATCACATCAACAACCATCACATCAACAACAATCACATCAACAACATGTCCTACAATATCCCACATATCTATTGACTCTTATCGTACAACGGCATGAAGAAAAACACAAGAAATACCACATCATCTTAGCATCACCAACAAAATATAAGTCAGCTAATCATCCCAGAGTTCAGAAAGTGGAAGATGTAAAAAGCATATCTCAAATCGTAGCTCAGAAAAGACTACGACTCACTACACGATTAGCATCTACCATCTATAGTATTAAAGTGCTGAATTTAAGTGATAGGATTGTGTTCCGATGTTATTGTAATATTCAAAAGTTGATATTCAGTGTAAAATTTGTAGTAAATCTTACCTGAGGAATTTAAATTTGTGAGAGTAACTCCGTCTCATCCGTTTGTATTTGAGTTAAACTATTTTATTATTGGACATCAAGTATTTGTGGGCATGTATCAAAAACAGAACCAATATTAAGGACCTATATGATACTACGATAATAATAATCTTAAAAAATATATATGATGTATGAAATTCCGTTTATTTGTGTGATTTCTGACTGTCAATATAAAAATATCTGATATCTGAAAGGCAGGGCGTTACTATGAGCTGCGCCAATATAGGTTACTTTCACAGTTCAAGTAGCAAACTTTTTCCATCCCAACTTCACCTACTTCCTTTGACTAACAAAGCCATTGCAGGTAAAAACGTCTATGTTTTTTGGGTCATATTCTTAAATTTTCATTTACAAGAGACCTACTCATGTTTGAAATACACTGTACGATTGATGGCATCTGTTTCCTATCGACTCTATATAATACCTCAAGTAGTTTTAGAAGACGAATGAAGAGTTAAATCCTCCTGGTTCAACATATGAAAAAGTTAGACGTGTTCAACTTTCGTCCCACATATTCATCCTAATGTGTGATAGATTCCTGTTGTGTTCTGAATACGCTACTGTTAAAAGACGTCACCGTAAAGTAAGCATAGAAGATTATAAAGGAATAAAGAATGACAAGGGTCAGCACAGGGGGCAACAGATTCAAAGAAAGTACGATAGCAGGCAAATTATGGAAAGTAGAGCCGCGGATGAGCTTATTGCTTCTTGGAACAAAGAACCAAATTTGGAAAATGTCAGATCACATCAAGTCTTGATAGAAACGGAGACGACAGAGCAAGGGGTATTAAGGTCCTCATGAAACGCCCTAGTATTAATCCTGTACCTGCGTGCGCAACTTTTGCAGTGTTTTGTAATCAACAAGAGTGTTTATTTTAATTTAAAATTAAATTTACAACAATGTCTTTCTTTGAATATTTGATATTTGCTGAGGAAACGAATTTTCGAAGATAATTGCATAATAGCTCGTGATGCACGAACAACTGAATAGTCTAATATTGGATCATGTAGTTTAGGGCATTGAATCGCCAGAAATGGTAACAATAAACCCTGGGTGACACAATAATAGGATGCAAAGACTGATCGTCTTTAGGTGGACACAAAGAGAAGAAAGATGAAAGAATGAAAATTATTCGAAAACAAGTATTTCCAAAGCAAGAGCATTTCCTCTGCCGTAGTATCAAATAAAGCAAGACTGGCGCACTAGACTTAACAGCTCAATTTTTCCAGAAAGAACATTTTTCTAGGCGCAGAGAGAATTCTGTTCACCAGATTTACAATAAAACGCTATTTGGAATCAACATGTAAAACAAGTAACAATATCTGAGAGCTCAAAAACACCAAGAGGAAATGATATAAAGATCAACAAAAACACCGCAGTTGGGACACTTCGTGGAAAGTTCGATAGCAACAGAAACAAAAAATGATAAACGAATGTTCTATAATGCAGACAGCAAGCTCTTAGATACATTGATGCCAAAGACTTTGTTCGGATTGTTGTTAGAACTCGGTAATCGACTTACGATAAAGATGTCTGACAATACCTAAATATGGAAAGCGCTGAACACATAGTAAATTGCATAGTTTTGTATCATACATGGAAGATTCTTAAGTCTGATAAAAATGATTGCCAACAAAATAAGTAAAAGCTACAGAAAGTACAAATAGCTAGAAACTACAATTTTTTAAGTGAGTAAATGAGTCTGACCTTGCAAACATTTCTCCGTTGTCGTTGCGCACATTTATTCTTTTAGAAATTGTAGTGGCCTGAACGAATACTTCTGTGTGGATGTTGTTATGGTAGGATCTTTTGCAATTACGTTTACTTCCGTTATCTTGTTATCATTTGTTGTCCATAAGAACAGTAGATCGCCAATCGTCCCTGCCTCCATTTACAACTGAACTTTTTCTCGTGAATACGCAACAAACAATGAAATTATTCCATAAACATATGACAGTAACAGAAATAGTCGCAACAACCTCCTGTTTGATGTCAATCACAGATTTCAATCATTTCAACTTATAAAAAAAAGCAGGGGACCTATCTCCACACCAAGATGGCTGCCCGTTACGAGAGTGTTTGGATCGGAGTTGGTAGAAATATATTTTTATACACACATTCTATGACATGGTAAAACGAACAAGGTATGCTCACCGTAACTATTCACATGAGTCCACCATTTGACGTTTCTCATTAGATAAAGTTACGAGGGGGTATGGGACCCTTTTTGGGAAAAGTGAAGACATTTAGGCTATAATTTTGTAAAGAAATTTCATAAAAAAGCTGAGGAGTTATAATACTAGTACATGGCGTAAGATTTCTGTTTGTCCACTTTGATTTTATAATATAGCATACTAGCAGGCCACCCTTACCTACTAATCCCATGGGGTTTGGGCCCACCATAGAGGAGTCCTGCACGGAGATCAACTCCGGTGTGGCTCATCTTTTGTCATCAGAACTCTATGGGTCCAAGGAGGTCAACGTCCGAATTTCGTTAATATTCGTCTAGAAAAGGAGGAGTAGAACCTGAACGTACAGACATACACACATACATACATACTCACTTTTTTTGTTGTAGACCTTGACTTCAGAGAGAGTCGGCAAAGGGTTTCTGGAGATTTTCTTCAAAATGATGTTTTTCTGTTGGAGGATCGCATCAGTCATGAGGACTTTCTTGAGCTGACTGAAACAGAACTCGGTGCCTTTGAGCGCATACTGATACACAATAGACTTCAAAAGTTGAAACTATAGGTAAGGTTCACGCAATGAGATCGATTGCAGATACGACAAGGGCTAAAAATTGGGCTCATTAAGATATGCATTATACCCAAATTAACGTTAGCTAATTACAAGTAGGCAGGGGAAAGGATAAGTACCTTAAGTGTCCCTATCGTCTGACAAGATGATGACGTGTCAACATAGATCTAAGAGCCCGCTGGTATCCCTCTAACCTACCAAAAGGCATTATCAGTTGAGTCAAGTCGAGTTTTGGGCGTTAATTCGTTTTGACGAATACCATCCGGTGGGCTTCTGCAGTTTTCGTTCCCCCAATACACCAAGTATTACAATTTCTCAAGTTTTGTAAAGAATATATGATTTGCGATGTGAAAGACGGCAAGTTTATATGTGGATAAATTAAATGTTGTTCAGTGTAGCAAATGAAGGATTCTTATTTTATTTGACGTGGACAAGTATGGGTTTACAGGCTAGTCGGCCAGCGGTTGCATCAATGCTACTAATGCCATGAATATGCATCTTTTAGGTAAGAAACTTAGCAGATATATTTATTCATCTTTTAGACAGAGATAAACACAGTTTTTTTAAAAAAATTGAGGTGATAACGTCAAAAAAAGAGGGCAGTTGACAAGTACCTAACAGCATTCACAAACTTATAGTTTGAATACACCGTTACAGATTTGATCCTTTGCTCTGCCTCCCAGAATCACAGAACGGAAATTCGTCAAAATATCTAAAGAAACGACACTGCCATCCAAAGAGATTACAGCAAGCAAACTCTTGATTTCTTGAGTTTTGAGGGTTGTACATAAATAAATGAAGTTGCCTCAAGTCGTTTTAGGGCAGACATACGCGAACAGTGTCAGTTTTTGTTACTTTAGGCTACACATTAAAGGACTTAGTGCGTGGGAAATCCCTGTACTGTAAATCATTATCAAATATTTGTTTTGATACGTCTATTCTAGAATACCCGAAACATTGAACTCGATAAGATACTGAAGTGTAAGGACGTGATACTATACTGTAAGTAACCTGACGTTAGGTAAGCTTGGAGCACGTCGACGTTACTATAAACTGACCTGTTCTCTCAAAATAGACTGTATCTCCAGGTAACGTTCTTACGCTGCCATGGAACATGTCTTTTTCCCCAAGCAAAAGGGAGACAAAAATTGTAGAGTATCCCAGAATGCATTTGCGTCACTAAATTCATGAGGGAGAAGCTTTTAAGGGGAGTACGCTGCATAAAGGCGGCATCATTTGTTTATCTCTTATCATTTGTTGCTTTCACAAACGAATAGACAATTTAGTGCCCTTGTAGTATGTGATGACGATGTTTGAATCTCTGGTGCTTTGACAACTATTCTATTAAGTCCAGTTGCTAACCTCGGATTCATTGTTTATGGACAAGCTTCTTCCACTAGATGTTTTACTTTAAAATACCGAATTCAAAGTGAGGTAGTATATTTTGTTTACGTCAAATTGTTAAATTAAATACCTATGCTATGAACAAAAGGTGGCAATTTATTGAAAACACAGGCCATACTCGTTTTAACATGGAATTTACATCTTTGGTCGACAAATCGCAATTCCCTTGTGTGAGTTTTGAAGTTGGTAATACTTACACGACATAAGCGATAGTACGTACGGTCGCTTTGAATCCTTCAGTTATAGATGCGGCTTCAGAAGACTACCATGAAATGTAATAACATTCAAATTGAGTTTTATTGATTCTCTCATTATTCTATGATACTCCTATTTTTACCAAACATCCTCAGTAACCATGGTTGGCGAAAGGGTGTTCGTAGCCTTCAGTAACCACTTTCCTCCACTAAATTTCTATACAAAGGGAGATTTCGGCTGTCTGATAATGTTTCTAGATAGTGTTATATAGAAGAGAGGATTTGAAAATATCAACTTTGAAGAGATTTAGAGAAAAGCGAAAATGTCACCACCGGCAAATGCAGCCTGCTGCTTTACCAACTAAGCTATGGTGACCCGGTAATGACATAATTCACTTTTCTCTGGTCGCCACATTAGCTTCTGAGATACTTCACCGGTGGACATCGCATCCACCTCTACGAAGTTTCGGAGACCAGCCTCTCCGTGCTATGTGACTTGAGCATGCAAGGGCTGCCATCCGGCACGTTATGCTGTCCACAGCTCATTGAAAGTAGAAAGTTTTATAGAGAAGAGAGGATTTGAAAATAACAAGGTTGAATAAATACTAGAGAAAGTGAAAATTTCATGACATTGATAGTTTTGAGGGCTTTTCTCCTATGATAGGCGAGGTTTCCCGACACTAAATTTGCTTGAAATTCTTTGATCAAGAAAGATTTTGCCACAAGGCAACCAATATACTTTCTCTATGTTCTTAGTGATACTCATTTTTAAATCTAAAATATTCTTTTCTCTCTCGCTTCAGGTTTTTGTAGGTATTGACCCTTTCTTGCCAAAATAAGAGCGTTTTCTTCCATATCGAATACTGTACACTCTGCAATAGTAGTCTTCCATTGTAATCCGTGGAAAGTGCAAACTGATTTGTCAAAAGTCTGCAACCACCAAATTTAATTTTTCACTTTGACAATCTGCAAAAATTCAGCCATGTAAAATATGGAGGGATGATGGCTGTGATCAAGAGTTTGAAACAACAAATCAATGGATGACAACTCAAACAGATGACACATCTGCTTGAATAAAATGTGATTTTTAATTGATGTCATTTCTCAAATGTTTAGCTTTCTTGTTCTAGTCTTATGAAAATTGCCCCCACTACGATATAAAGCCCCTATTATTAGGTTTTTGATAACAGCCTTCAACCCCGAACGTTCCTTCCGAAGGAAGGTAAATATTGGAAATCTCAGGCTTTTTTTAAAAAGTCGCTGCATTGAAGTTTCAATGTAACTTTCAACAATGCTTTAGAGTCTGTATTTTTTAGTTTGTATACATATACCAACAAACAGGTATTATTGATACCGTTGCTGGAAGGCTTACTACAACAACTCAGAGCCAAATACTAAGAGGCACTAGTAAAGCGGAAACGGCAGTTTTATGAACGTTACAGGATAGAATGTCAAACCTACAGAAGCTGCGGTAATTTACTTTTCCTTTTAACACTGCTTACTAGTGATATATAACCTACCGTTATATTTATATATATGTACAAACATAAACTAAAAACAGATGATATAACCAGAGACGTCGCGATGGCTTGTCTGGAGGGGGGGGGGGGGGGTGTGTAGAAC
>JAAAKL020015805.1:0-11323 GCA_010016065.2 Carybdea cf. marsupialis auct. non (Linnaeus, 1758)
CCCAAGCACTTCATGTTTATGAGATCTATACTATGTAGTTCATGACTGCTTGTGTGTCTGCCTGAGTACTTATATATTTATATATATATATATATATATAATGTTTTCACTATATTGTTATCACCAGCTTACGTCCATACTTTTTAAATTGGTATAGATTCTCAAAAATAAAAAACGTTGGTAATAACTGAGTATCTGACGAAGAATTATTCGAAACATTAATATCAAGTTTGTTTATTTCTTAATAATCTATATGTTTATAGTTTTAGATTTATATGTAATATATAGATTTAAATATAATACATAGATTAACATAGTCATTTTGTAGACAAATGATATGTCAATTTATATATATGATATATATAGATATAGATATAGATAGATATCTGTATATTGATTTCCTATTGTGTTCTGTACGACTACTTGAAAGTGATTGGGTTTTTTAGTCAATTCCAAGATTGAAAAATTCTTCAGGATTATGGGGCTCATTGCAACATATTGCGTTCGACTGTAGGTCGCGAGGACGCACTTCACCCAGACATTTCGTCTCTATGTACTACTAATGGACGGATCATAACCTTGTTGCAGGAGATACACTTTTGCACTCTACAACAACCCTGGTAGCACATCGTGCAGTAGCTGGATCTGGGCTCCATAAGTTTTGGTTTTGTTCAGCTGCGTACGTAGACTCCCAACATACGCACTTTAATGTTTAAAACCCGAAAATCCAACACCTACAGCGGAAAGTGGACAAATTGTGCGGCGAATATGAAGGTGATCAACCCTAAGTTTCTTAATTATGATTATGAGAAAGTTATCTTTTCCATATAATATGTTAATCTCTTGTCATATGAAACACAGAGGTAAGATACTTGGATATTGAGTCGTCTGAGCAACTTAGACATAAAAGATGGTAATGTGAGTACCTTTTTTATATACTGAGTTTTACCGAAGTGTATTTCAGAAAACCAGAAGCAAGAGGAAATTGATGATGCAACTTACAATAAGGCAAATGAATTTCTTCGCCAATATCACGATGAAGATGAAACCCTTAGAGACGTGAAAATAACATGAAAACACTACGATATGAAAATAAGCCAAAACTTCCTGGATTGGCTTATTAGGTGGATTAGAGAATATAGACTTAAGGTCAATAAAATCCATTCCTCTACAAGGTAGCAAATTCCTTTATATATTTTGCGACGTCGGTAAGAACATCCGAGACCGATAATTGTATATCGTTAGAAAGATGCGTTACTAATGTAAACGAAAACCAAACTGTGAATGACTTTGACCTGTTAAATGCTGCATTTTTTCCTGCAGTTTTTTTCTTCTTCCGACTTTGATTAATCCCTTCTCATAGCCTGCCTGTCTTCATATCTTCCACTTGAAGGCCTTTCTTCTCCACGTCAGCATACACATAGTCTCTTGCTGGCGCTTGTTCTGCCTCCCTTGCCTTCTTTTTAATTACACTCGTGCTGACATGACCTTCCTTATGTAGCTACGGCTACTGCTCACATGGCCATACTATCTCATTCATTTCATTAAAATTTTCTGTAATATTGGCAGCAGCAAGGTCTTCCCCGGTGTGTCTTTTTCAGTCAGGCAAACTTACTACTATTATCCATCGTAGCGTTCACATCTCAGCCTTTTCTAGGGGTCGGAGGTCTTTGAGCTGGTAACTCTCATTAACAACACTTGATGACTAGACTCTATTTATATATGATAACAAAATGGATTGCTTGATTTTTAGAAGTATTACTTGTGGATAGCATGACGTAATAATTGTCAGAAGATAGTTTAATCGCGCTTTATTAGCAGTGAAAGGTTGAAAAGACCAGGGGTATGATCTATGAACCCCCGAAAGTGATACCCTAGGCCTGCCATTCTTGGCGTCTTCCCTTAAAATAAATCCTGCTTACGATTATGAAACAGTTATAAATTGATGTCAAAAGTACCTTAAATGGGATGGGGACTTTGTTATCGCTTTACCACTCTTTTAAAGAGGCATAAATAAAGTAAGAAGTGGAAGATTTATTTTATTTTAAACCAATAGCATTTCTGTTGAAAAATGAAGTAACCTGTGAAAAATGTAGAGCTTTCTAGGGAATTGTTTACCTTGAGATATTCGCGCCGTGTAGGCAAGTCTTATTTAATTCAGTGGAACTCGTTTAAGAGGTCAGTGTATTTGGTAGCTGTTCTTTTTTATCTCAGTTCGATGAAACATTTACAAACAATAAGGCTGAAGTAAACGCCTGATATCATGAATGCGGTTGGAAAGTGTGACGTCACGATTTTGAACATTTTTGAGTTAAGGGGAAAAAACACAATTTTCATGTTACCCTATCAGTAAGAAGCTCAATGGCAAAAATAGAGAATGATGCCCTTTCGCGACACGGAGATATGAGGTTTCAAATTTTTAAATTTCTCTAACAAAATTGTTTAATGCTGGTTCCTAACTTAAGGAACCAAGGAATATAAACAGAGTTTTGAGCAGAGATTTTTGAGATTCAAACGCCTCTAGTTTAAACACTACATACACTCAAGGTCTGCTACTTTGGAATACAGCCTATTCCAAGCTTGCCTTTCGATATCTGGAGTCAGACTGTACTATTTCTAAATTTTTTAATTTGTGACGTCATCGCTTTCCCTCCGCATTCCTAATTGACAGGGGATACAAATTCAAAATGCCAACAATAACGAGTCATCTGGATGTCAAAAGTTGACCATACGTGGATATTGCTCAAGAAATTAAAGGACTTTTTCAATATATAATAGAGTTAGAGGTATGGAGAATTGACGATATTTGAAACTGGTAGGATTGTCTGAATAGAAAACGGAACCATAAATGGTTGGAATTCCTAAAAGTCTATGAAACATCTGTATCAAACATCATGTGTCAATTTAACCATTGAAATATTCATTAGGTGCTATTAGTTCTATCTCCCCATCAATAACATCGGGATTGCATGCATATGAACTGTATAATTGCTTTAACCTATAAAGGTTCGTAAAAATAGAAAGTATCCCCGTAGGCGGACGTTCTTAATGATTCATAATTCCTCATTAAGGTTCATGTTGTTCTACGGATTTTACTTTGGAAACTTACTCAATACGGCTCTTTCTTTGATAGGAACGGCTCTTCCCTTGATAGGTTTTACCGCGCGATTCTGAGCGGCGCGGCTCTGAGATTCACAAGGAGGAAACTGTCATATCATATAACGGAATTGTAACCTTCAGTTATATGTTGCCCAAGTGCAGAGGGGTAGTGGATTCCTCATGAGGCGCAGGGCAAACCAATTATTTTTGCCATTTTTCAAACATGGCCGACATTGTTGTGACCGTAATAACGCCGCTGCTAAGGTGTTTTCCTCTTCCCGTGCAATTTTCAGATAGTGGAAGGTAGAAACTCATACATACATTTAAACAAATACGAAGTGCTCATACAAAATTACGGTAGATTTAAGTAAAGTACAGAGATAATACAAAGGAAGTCAGGTGAGCAATAGCTATCTTTAAACTGAGAGGACATATCAAGATAGTGCCTGTGCCAATTGGATACTGTAGACTACTTGTGATGAATAAATTGAGGCTCGTGAAGAAGCAGGGGAAGACGATCAATTTGTTTTCAGGAATTTCATTACAAGCATCAAAACAAAATACCCAAAAAAGCCTTTTACCTTTGGCTTACACTCTCCTATCCGTCGGCTTATACTGTCCTTGGACTTGGAATTTGCCTCTCTTCTACCCAAACTTTATTTGTTTTCTCAGTTCCGTTATTGCACACCTCAGCTTCTTCTCTGTTTACAAGAGCACCCTTGATTCATGAGTTATTTGGGAAGCCCACGATGAACTGCCTAGCTTGCCTCTAGGAGCAAGAGATGGGCCTGTTCTTGGTCCTTTTCAGGAGGACTCGAGGGAGCATGAGCTTTAAGACCGGACTTCAAAATATATTTTGGGAAGTAAATAATTGAAATTGTGCCTTCATCTACTATGGTAAGTTATGGAATGGCTTTAAATTGATCTACAAAACGGCGAGGCTTCATATGACTATGATATTGAAAATGTGCTGACTCCGTTTTGATATCTTTTGGAAAAAAGTTTCTCCGTCCATCACAAACCGGCTGCATAACTTGTACATGGACGTCTGTTTGCCTCCTTATAGTCTGTGTTAGGTTCTTGCTCATCAAGTCACAGCTTAAACATTGATCTTAAAAGAGATTTGAAGCGTACACAGATGACACGCTAGGGTGTATGAGTCACAAGATGCAGATTGCGACTGTTAAGTATGACCTAGAGTTTGAAGTTATGTTAGTGGAACAGGTGAAGAAATATTTAATTGGAATGTTAGGAACACTGCAATTGTTGTTATCAGATCTTCACCTATAAACACCAGGGATGTCATACCTAGTGTATGTTTAATATGTTGATGTGTAAAGCACTTCGTGGAGTTAGAGTGGATTAAAGTACTACATGTATTCAAATATTATATTTTAAATACAGATATAAATTTGCTTCTCGATTTCTATCACACTAGGAAAGAGAAGACCTAAGAAATATTTCATTTGAATGTTAGGAACTTTGCAATTGTTGTTATCAGATCTTCACCTAAATACGAAACGGATGTCATTCCTTCTCTATGTTTAATATCTTGATGTATCAAGCTCTTCGTTGGGTTAGAGTGGATTAAAGTGCTTCATATAATAAAATATAGTACTTCAATATATATATAAATTTGCTTCTCGACTTCTGTCACGCTAGGAATAAGGAGACCTAAGAAATATTTCATTTGAATGTTAGGAGCATTGCAATTGTTACTATCAGATCTTCGCCTATATACACAAGGGATGTCATTCCTACCCTATGTTTAATATGCTGATTTGTTAAGCTCTTGCATATAATAAAATATTGTATTGCAATATAAATATAGATTTGCTTCTTGATTGCTATCACACTAGGAAAGAGCAGACCTAAGAAATATTTCATTTGAACGTTAGGAACACTGCAATTGTATTTATCAGATCTTCGCCTATAAACACAAGGGTTGTCATTCCTACTTTGTGTTTAATATGCTGATTTGTAAAGCTCTTGCATATGTTAAAATAGTACATTTGAATATATATTTTTATTTTCCTTTCGACAGCTATCACACTAGGAAAGAGAAGACCTAAGAAATGTTTCATTGGAATGTTAGGAATACTACAATTGTTACCATCAGATCTTCGCCTATATACACAAGGGTTGTCATTCCTACTTTATGTTTAATATGTTGCTGTGTAAAGCTCTTCATTGCGTTAGAATGGGTTAAAGTACTGGATATGTTCAAATATTACATATTGATATAGATTTAAATTTGTTTCTCGATTTTTATCACGCTAGAAAAGAGAGGACCTATTGTCTAAGCTCGTGAGAAAGAACATTGTCGCTCTGTTCTATTTCTTGATTAAGAATCATTACTATCCCTGGCCTGGAACCCAGTAGGGTGCATAATCATTAACATGCAATAAATATTCCACTTGATAGAGTAGGAATCTATAATGCAAACAACCCTTCGGTACCTATGTTCGTATGCTACCAACTCTGATGCATGGAGCGTTTCGAAATTTCGAGTTTTGTTATTGATCCAATGAACACTGAGAGAGAGCACCTTCCACTAATAAAGTGCATGCCAAAGATAAAGACTGTGCCTATGGCGTAGTAATAATTCTAAAGGAGGTGAAGGTAATCCATTGTGTAAGAAATAACTTTTTCCTACTAAGAACCATAAAAATTATCCATAATAGGTGGTCGAGAAATACTTGTCGAAACGAACAAAATGCAATGCATGCAATAAAGTCATACGAGCACGTGCTCCCTGCCTCCCCCCACTGGCTGCTATAACCTAGATTAGTACCATAAATGTTTGGGATGATTTAAATGCTTCAAATTGTCAAAAAATGAAGTGCTGAGTTGGGTTTTATCTGTAGTTGTCGAATACCAAAGACAGCGAAGAATCTTGAATAAAATAGACAAAGAACGTGTACGATTTTGTGTGTGACGGATTAAAGAAATCCAAAGGAGGAAGGAAAGCGATGACGCCACAAATACCTAATTTTGCAAGTAGTACAATTTGACTCCAGATATCGGAAAGCAATCCTAAAATGCTATCACGAAGCTGGCCCTCTAAGAGAGGTGGGACGGTTGGGATTTCCAAAATATGAAAGGGGGCAGGTCACAATTTTCATCATTCTCTGGAAATAACCCTAAAAATGGTATCCATTAATTTTATATAACATTTGGTTACATCGATACAAAAATGTTAGAGTTGGCTAAACCCAACTGAAAGTAGCATTGCATAATCTAAATTCTAGCTGAATGGCACTCAAGAAGCGGTCCGACGTTTTTGGTCTCCGATGCATTATGATATACTAAAACGAAAAATGTATATGCCGATTTCAGGAGGGGCGGAATACGCTAGTGATTTCTTTCAGGGGATGGCGCCCCCTTGCCCCCTCATCTTTGTAAGCCCTAGAATAGCCTGATTCCAAAAACACCATTCCTGTAGTATGGGCAGTGTATAAACTAGTGTTTTAATCTTGAGAAATTTTCCTGTGTCCAAAAGTCAGTATCGTATCGTATCCAAAAGTTATCGAGTATCAAATAACAAAGTTTTGTTTAGAGAGATTTTAAATTTTGGAAGCTAATATCTCAGTGTTGGTAAGAATTTTCCCTCTGGAATTTGGAGGTTGACGTTCTCACTACTAGGGCTACAGAAACACTGCGAATTTTTTATAAAATTTGTTACTTTTCAAAACAGTGAATATACACTTTCCCGCCGCATATCTATATTTACATTTTCCTTTGCAGCCACGCCGTATTCCAGATTATGCGTCGACATCGACCAGCGAAACTTACATACAAGACATACTGTGTACTAAGATGCTCAAATGTTTATTTAATACCTGAAAATCTTTCGTATTCAATCGTGCATTGTCTGCAACGCCATCCAATAGTGACATATTTGATCTAATCACGTAATTATATCGTTAAATGACTATGAGAAACAGATGGTATTTATGGCAAAACTTGAGTATCATTTGTCACACGATGTGAAAGCAGTTTTGGATTTGATAACTCTCACGGGTCATTCCTGTGCCTTTCTTAGTGCACAATAAGTAAGGAGACATTCTTAGGTAAAGTGGTTTAAGGACCTGACTGGGTAGTCCTGTATGACAGAGCTCTTAATCTTCTTTCGGCTAGCAACAGTGTGTAATAAATATAAGTTCCTACCACAGCTGACCAATTTACTTTACCAAACATAAACGCAAGGCTATGAATAGCTGTAAACATAGAGCTCTCTGTAGTTCGATATAAGATTCACTTTAAAGAAACCTCTTTGATCGAAACTGTTACGTTTTACAGAAGAAGAGCCATAACATCGGGGAGACGACTACATCTAGTTGCAGGTTTTTTTTAAAGGGATAGAAAGGATATGGGGCATTTTACTAAAGGGATTTATAACTATACAGATTAAAGGAAAAGTAGTCTACTGATTAGCAAAGTGATCTTCTGTGACATTCATATAGGTGGATTCTCAAAAAAGCCCGTCGGATGGATTGTATCTGTGTTTGGAAAGCCTAGCCTTGTCAGATGTGTCACACTGACTGCGGTCTACTCAGCCACTTTCACTCTAATTCAATGAGGCTGCTCAAGACCCTTGTATAGAGCGGGATCCCGAACAAACTTTTGAAATTTGGGCAGCATGTAAAACTTATCAAAGCATTCCTACCATTGCCAGTAATTTCCAGAGCATCTAAGAGACTTCTGTCTTGGGACATAGGGTTTTTTCTCTTACAACATGGTCTTTAGTTTGGATAATACTTTCTTAATAAATAGAAAATGATTGAAATTTCTCAATTTGAAAAATATCTTTCATTGCAAGAGCTGCACTTTTTAACAGCGAATACGTAGATACGGCAATGATCTCATGTAATGGGACTCACCAAGAACTTCCTCTACCATCTTCATCTGAAGCAATTAGTGTTGACCAGCAAATCGTCTGTTCATCTGAGAAGTTTACTGAGACAATTTTTGACAAATTATGATAGAAATTACACCACTAGATTACTGAATGATCTTACAGAAGTGACAACCAAGCCTAACCTAACCAAGTTGGTTCGCCTTCTTTAGCCACAAAAGCAATTAATGTAAGCACAAAAGCTCCTATAAGTCTGTAATAAAAACCCCTAATTCTCCTTTTCAAACACGGTTTGAAGGCCTGAGTGCAGATGCATGTCAACAATATTAAAATATCTTATCTCATTAATATATATAGCTTTGACCTTTGAAATTTACTTACTAATTTTTAGTATTTGAGTCTTGTTACTATTTTAGAAACATTTGCATTTTATTAGGAAATTGTAAAATTTCTCTTGAAACAGTACTATCACCTGGACATTTTTTCTGTTTGTTCTCTTGTGGCTGATGACTAGCTAAGATTATCAAATTTTACAAGGGCAACTAAAGTGAATTTGTTAGCTACAGATAGTGAGGGAGAGGGACAAGAGCATCGAGACGTTTAACAAGGACTGAGTGATCAAGGTAGCTTTGAGGTCTGTGCTCTGTACCACCTACAATTTAAAGATGTAAGCAGCTCTCGGATTTTACATTTCATCAACACAACGCAAAACATCCTGCTATAAACCTATTTTCTATTCCGAAGATTCTTAAAACAACTTGATGTTATATCCAATCTTCGGTGTATTTCGAAACATTCAAAAACTCACTAACTAGCTCTTCGAAGAATAATTACTGTATAACAAAAAAAGCATATGAGTATGTTTATCGTTTTTCGCTACAAATACAGCGTTATTAAACCATTTATCATCAACTACCTAATTTACAGTTGGCACTAGTCCGAGCTGAATCATTTGGATGGTTGATTGATGGTGAGTGGCTAGGTAAGCAACTTTTGCACTCCAAAAGGAAACGTTTTAGAACTAAAAATATGGAATAAGTCAAACTTTTGATCTAAAGAAATAGGTGACCAACTAATCGAGCCTCGTTTAACTCATTTCTTTCTGAACCCGGCGTTTCCGGAACGTGATTTAACAATGGGCCAATACTTGATAAGAAACCACACTTGAGGTGACAACTATCAAGAGTCTTCTTTGGGGTATTAGCAAAAGCTTCTTCTTCTTCTTTAGTTTTTCACATCTTTATATGTGACCGATATTCCTTGCTAGTTTCCTCCATTCCTTTCGTTCTCTTACTTGTTCTTCACTGAGTTTCTTCTCCTGCATATCTTCTTTTAGTCTATCATTCCATTTCAATTTAGGTCGTCCTCTTCTTCCGTTTCCTGGAATTTCCATTGCTATCACTCTTCTTCCAAGATAGTCTTCCTCTCTTCTCATCACATGACAATACCAATTCAGCCTTCTTTCTTGCATCCTCGGGATTATCTTGGTTACTTTCCCTATTTTTCTTATCACATCATTCCTGATTTTATCTCTTCTCGTGACTCCGCACATCCAGCGCAACATCCTCATCTCCGCAACATTAATCTTCTTTCCGTGTGCCTTTGTCACTGCCCAGGTCTCACAGTCGTATAGCATTGCTGGGCGTACAGCTGTTTTGTATACCGTCCCCTTTAGCCTGGCATTTATCTTCTTGTCGCACAGAACATCGGTCAACTTCCTCCACGAGTTCAAGCCTCATTGGATACAATGGTTGATCTCCACGTCGAGCTCTCCGTCTTCACTCACATGCGTCCCGAGGGTATTAGCAAAAGCGCATTACCCTTTCTATCTTTACGTTTTGGAAGCTGCATTTATCAAAGAATTTGTTCACAAATTACAATGTTTCCTATACCATGAGTGACTAAACACGTATCACTCGTCTAGGTGTTACTTTCAAAACGTTTGTCAGTCCTTTCATTTTCTATAAGTTCTTTGCTGAAGTTTCCCACTTTCACTTCAGAACATTGCTGAACTGTGTATACCGAAAACGTCTGGCATGATAAATTCGTTAATAAAGACAATTTTCAAGTGATGTAATACAGATAAATTTTTCAAGTACTCTTGAAAGGAAAGATGAGTGGAAAAGGAAATTGAGGAAGACGGAGATCATCTTTGTCGTTAAGTAACCAAATAGACCGTCATGTGCTATTCTATTACAATGAAAACAGCGCACAGTCGCTTAGGGGACTGTGTTATTCGGTCGAGGTCCTTTGGTGGAATCTAGAAAGAAAGAAGATATGAATAAACATGGGTCACCTGTCTAGCCAATAATAGAATAAAATCGCTAACGGCAGTGTGGTAAAATTGATAGTAGAGGTCTGGATTGGCGAACACAGATCTGGTGTCCTCATGAAATCTTGCTTCTTTGATGATAATCCGCCCTTGATTACGAACCGCATCAGAATAGATGTACGAGAAAAGATGTAGTAGATCTCAAACAAACCTCACCTCCAAACTCTACGGGATAATAATGTCATGGATTGACATTGGCAATTTTGATGTACATTCTTGAACATGAATGGTTTTTACAGTCAAGTAAACATTGGCCGTTCATCCCATCGTAACATTGTCTAGGAAGATCTCTCCAAGATATCTAAATCGATATCTAGTATCAACTTTAGACCGGCATGAAGGTCTTGTAACGCCACAAAATTGAAATGACTTGAAACCTACATCAAACATATATTCCTCTTCTATTCTACGACACTCTTGAGTATTACTACATGGTCTGGAGCTAGCAGCGTTTGTTTTAAATTTTCATTATATTGAATCTTTCACGTGAGAATCAGGAAGCATAGAATACTTAGCATGCTTTTCTATTTTGTAGTGATCACCACGTTTCCTGGATGGTTGTAGGAAACATTTTAAAACATGGAAAGAAGTGAATGTGAGGTATGTACTCTAAATTGTGGGAGTTCTGTTGATTGGGTCCAGAGGCGTGTCTGCAACTTAGTCCGCTCAACCCTTGCTGCCACCCTTCAAGCTCTATCTCATAGGTGGCCAGTCTTAGCCTTTTCTGCAGATATTACCACGGGAAGTGTTCCAATGAGCTTTTGTCATTGGCTCCAGCCCGGTTTTCTCAAAATCTTCATTCTTGAGCTGTTGTTGTCCCCTGTTGCAAGAAGTCTTTCTATGGGACTAGCGAACTGCTAAGCTGTGGAACTCACTGGCGTCTGATTGTTTTCCCTCTTCCTATAACTTAGATGCTTTTACGTCAAACGTGAATCTAGTGACCTGTTTGACATCTTTATAAAGAGCCTTTAATCACATTCTTTACCATTTGCAATCATAAAATAGTCTAATATCTTCATTTTTTCAACATACGT
>JAAAKL020015806.1:0-11323 GCA_010016065.2 Carybdea cf. marsupialis auct. non (Linnaeus, 1758)
CTCTCACTCACTAGCGCACTGACTCATTCACTCACTTACTCACTCTCTATCGCACTGACTTGCTCACTCACTCAATGTCACTCACTCAATGTCACTCACTCGCTCTCACTTGCTCACTCACTTGCTCACTCACTTGCTCACTCACTTGCTCACTCACTTGCTCACTCACTTGCTCACTCACTTGCTCACTCTCACTTGCTCACTCACTTGCTCACTCACTCACTCACTCAATCAATCAATCAATCAATCAATCAATCCATCCATCAATCAATCAATCCATCAATCAATCAATCAATCAATCAATCAATAAATCAATCAATCAATCAATCCATCAATCCATCAATCAATTAATCAATCAGTCAATTAATCAATCAATTAATCAATCAGTCAATTAATCAATCAATCAATCAATAATTCCCAATTGTAAGGAATATCTGGTAGTTTGTTTGTAAGACCTCTAGTTATTTTGTAAGCGAAACAAATGTTTTACTTCTTTAAATAGGTACTCAGCGCCACTATACGTTGATGTGACAGAAACTCGTACCAGGGGAGCAGCCCCTCCAGACACAGAGGAACACAGCAAAATATATATTGGAAAGATTCCAATTATGTTGCGTTCAACTTATTGCTTGCTAAGTGGACTAACAGATCGTGATCTTACAGAGTTAAATGAGTGCCCTCTCGATCCAGGAGGGTATTTTATCATAAATGGATCAGAAAAGGTACTGATTGCACAAGAGAAAATGGCTACCAATACAGTGTATGTGTTTCAGAAGAAGGATTCGAAATATGCTTTCACATGTGAAATAAGGTCAAGTCTTGAACAGTCATCCCGACCAACAAGTACAATGTTTGTATCTATGGTGGGCAGAGGTGGGACTGGAGCAAAAAAAAGCACCATTGGACAAAGGATAGTTGCCACCATACCGTATATTCGACAGGAGATACCTATTATGATTGTGTTTCGAGCTTTGGGATTTGTTTCTGACAGAGATATTCTTGGACATATCATTTATGATTTTGACGACCAAGAGATGATGGAATTGGTAAGGGATATCTGTGTTTTATATTGGCGTTGCTTAGGTATACATATAGGTATACAACTTTCATATATTTTCGTACATTGCTTAAGTAAATGTAATCTCATATGTTAATTTTTCGGAAAATCAAGTTCTGAAATTAGGCTATTCTTAAGATCACATGAGGAATTTGAACGCCTTCTCCTCGCTATGCTACCGTCACGCCACAAGTTAGTTTAAACCATATGACATTGCGTTCTTTGGGTTTCGGCCAAACACAACAGCCAAACCTAGTTAAAGTTGAGAGAAGACTGCAACTGAGGGGTTAGTGAGAAATTAAGTATATCAGAGACATGAGCATCTATACCAAAACAATGTTTAATATCAGCAATATTCCACTTGTGTTTCCTAACGACTATCTGCAAATACGGTTTATATGACATTGTTTTCGTGCCGCATTGGGAAAAATCTTCTGCACTTGGTCTTTTTCTTTGAAGCTTACTAAACTTTTTGCTGAACTAAATATGATATTTTAGCGTCATTGTAAGACGTTCACTTGAGCAGCATGCTATTTAATAGATGGATTGTGTAGACCAAAGGTTATGGGGTGCAAACAAGGTATCTCCCGCTACCTTCTGTGCTCAAAGGTGTGTGTATGACGGCAGTTTGCAGGGTGTAATCACAGTATCGTTTGGTATCCTGGCAGCCCACGCTGTTTATGTATTAGTGTTGCTTTTTTGCAACAGTTATTGGTGTGCAAATGTCATTGTTGTGTTGATGGAGTTAAACAGGGGCTGTGGTTTTGAAGGATGAAACAGCAAACATGAGGGATAAGAGTATTGGCAGCAATGACTTCAGTGACAGTGATGGAAAACGAAGCGCAGGTTTATACTTATGTGACGCCAATGGGAGTTGAATGTGGGGCAAACACTAGAGTTGTGTGTTGTACGACGTGCTGAGATAATATGATCTCGATCTTAACATAATTGACCTTGCGTTTATATAGTCTACTAGTCATAGACATAGCTTAGTACCTTTGAAGTGAACTCGTTTGCTAGTTTGGCAGGATGGGATTATTTTTGTGTGCTATTTTTTTAATCCGTCACTCAATACAAGGCAGGGTTGGCACTTCAAGGTATTGAGTTACTATGCTATACGAGCACTTTAAGACCGGATGCCCTTCTTGACGCTACCAATGGTTCTTCCAGGATTTGAACCCTGACCCTTCTGACCCCTTGATCTGAAGACACGGAATTTATCGACTAGACCACGACGGCTCTTAAAGTGAATACTCTTAGGCTGTCGTGCCTGTTTGCGTTGATAAAGTCTCAAAAGGATTTCGTTTGCAGTTTCAGGAAGCATTTGCAGGACTCTTCAGGAGATCCCCTGTACCTACAGAAACCTATGTCCAAGTTACTAGACGCGTATACTAATTCAACTGAGAGGGTTTCGTTTCATGAATTTCGTTAATATCCATAACCACTGAGGGAAACCACTGTTAATTTGCATTATACAGGTTAAACCCTCCTTGGATGAGGCATT
This sequence comes from Carybdea cf. marsupialis auct. non (Linnaeus, 1758), assembly GCA_010016065.2. Lineage (NCBI taxonomy): Eukaryota > Metazoa > Cnidaria > Cubozoa > Carybdeida > Carybdeidae > Carybdea > Carybdea cf. marsupialis auct. non (Linnaeus, 1758). The sequence continues at coordinate 2,562 of JAAAKL020015806.1, forward strand.
CGTGGTACAGGAGCAGAATGTTGCACTTAATTTTATTGGTACACGTGGAGCGAGACCAGGTGTAACCAAAGAAAAACGAATCAAGTATGCCAGAGAGATTTTGCAGAAGGAAATGCTACCGCATGTTGGAATTAGTGATTTTTGTGAGACCAAGAAAGCATATTTCTTAGGGTAAGTATGCACGAGGCAGTTGCTCTATTCAGAGAATTCGTCTAAGGACGTTTCGGTTTTTGTATTAGGGATCTCTTAACAAGGAATTGTTGCCTCATAGCGTCCAGTCAGTATATGTATTTACTTCTTTTAGATGCTCTCTACACAGATACGCATGTAAACCTGTTTGGATCTAAATAGATCGACCTGCTTTGCTGAGGCGGATCGGATTCACTTAGATCCACAACTTTGCTTGCGGTTGGAATTTTGCCAAATTTATCAATACTTGGCCCAAATTACTTAATGGATGGAGCTCACGTCAAATTTACCTCATAGGGTGTATTTTCTTTGCCTATTTTCGAACCATACGAGTTTGATCCAATCGGAAGTGTTCAAATGAGAACAGTTCCAAACTGTCTCCATTTTCATAAGTGGTTCTAAACTAGTACGGGTAGGAGATCCAATCGAATAAGGATCCAACAAGTCCTACGCTAATGCAAGGCCGATTCGTACCTGGCATGGACCCTTTTGGAAGCTTAAACTGTTTACATGTACGAAGATAAGAACCTGAAGAGCAGACTTGAACAACATTATCCCTTGGTTATTTTCTCAGCTGAAGGTGAAATTTTAATGCAGGTGTGAGTAAAGACCGAAGAATATACAGGGTAGTACTGTGGTGCTTGTTGTGGCACTTGCCCTACCTCTTTTCACCGCTGAATGAAAGTGACTCTTCAGTGACACGAGGTGCCTCAGTATTTCCATGTTCAACCCACTTTCTTGAATTATAAATTGCCATAGGGGTGCGTGTTGGTTTTGTGTTACTTAATTAGCACATTATCTTTTCTTTGTTGAAGAGCTTGTACCTTATCCCAAACCGGTTAAAGAAATTGGTGTACTTGAAATCTTTGTTTAAAGCGTCTCATATGAAATGGGAATAGTTCTCGTTTTTCGGTAGTACGAAGCTCCCCTTTTTTCTCGTGTCCGACCCCATTTTGAAATAGTTCTCCAAACATTTGAAACACCCAATTCTGTATTTGAATTCCACATGATTCTACCACACACTTTCACATGTTTGAGACGCATTTAGATAAAATCCTACTTTACTTTACCTCACCTTGTGCTTCGTTTTCAGGTACATGGTGCATCGTTTGTTGCTTGCAGCTTTAGGACGTCGAGAGCTGGATGACCGTGATCATTATGGGAACAAAAGGCTGGATTTGGCAGGACCTCTTCTCGCATTCTTGTTCCGAAAGTAAGTTCTTTGAGTCTTTGTTACTCATATACATAAAAAGTGTTTGTCTGCAATGATATCCAGGCTTCTTCTTTACGATTTACCTAGTTCCGTGTGCAATTATGAGTGTCATAAGTGATGACACGAATGCCGCCAGGCACAGGAGTTCTATCCTGGTTTCCTGAGGGCGTTTGAAGCCCTGAAAATCTTCAGTTTGACTCTGAACTTTGGCCCCCAAATTTACCAAAACTGTGCAATGAAATTATGAAGGAATTTTTCAAGCACCTGTCGGAAAGCAAATGGTCCATTCCCAAATCCGTCAAAATTGAATACCGTTTCTTCTGAATTTGGCGATGAAGAGTGCGTCCCGTTTCTATATTGAACATTAGACCCGTCCCTCTATGCCAGTGGTGAGGAAGACCAAACATTCCTGCCCTTACTCAAAGATGTGTTCATATGGCACAAGCAAGTTGTTAACATTCAATTGCATAATTTATTGCTTGCTTTTTGAAATACTATGTGACACTGCCCGGGGTCTCCTGCTATGGCCGAATATCAGATCAAATGCTTCACTGCTTGATATACTCGTTTAAGAACACTCGTTTGAGAGCACTCGTTGATAGCCACTTTGGCCAATTTGCATAGGCAGAGATTAGTCCCGGAGCTACTTGTAAGGGCAGTGTAGTCTGTTGTGAGTCCTGATGCCAGAAGATCTTGAATATAATGATAAAAGAAATTCTGTTAGTACTTTTGCCAGAAAAAGGATGCCCGTTGTAGCCGTTAAGGCTTACAATCAGCGGTTGAAGTGAAGGGGAGCAGGTTTGTCTTAGTTGTTTTGTTTAGTTAGTTACGAAGCATGTTATTTCCTTAGGTATTCTGTTAGCAAGGTTTTCAGCAAGCTATTTTGTTCGCGAACTTTTTAGCTAGCTATTTAGCTGGTTCCTGAACTTTTATTACCAAAGCCCCCCTTGGCCCTTGAGATGCGTCACTCACCCCTTGGCCTTGTGTTGGTAGTAGAAAGTAGAGACAGTAAACATTGTAGCACCACAAGCAAGCATACGCTATTTATAAATTAAAACTAAACATTCGAAGCATAAATCAATCTGTTATCTCCATCTGTTATCACACCTGTCACCCTGTTTTATTTTATTTCATGTCTCCAAGGTCGTTAAGGAGTGGTATGGCGCATGATGGGGACGATTTCGCCAGAGCCGTATCTCCATTCCCCGTTTATAGACGTAACGTTCTCAGTTGCCGTTTCTCCTTTGGTGTTAACACTTTAATTGCGATTCCCGCTCGGCCTCGTCCTGGCGTACGAATTCAATCACTTCTCTTGCATTTCTTATTGGGCCACGACCTCTCTTTGTAAATCGTATCCCAGTACTATCAAACTCCAGTTTTTAGTTTTGTTTGCATCTGAAAGCAAATAGTGATGTAGCCAGGTTGTATTCCGATAAAATTGTGATGCATGATTCTTGTTTGTTGAACTATCATCAGCAAGAATCATGCCGTCGTAGATATATGTTTGTCAGTGAGATAGTGCATATTTCTTGTTAGTAAGTGAAATGGTCTACAGTGCATAAGACGTTACCATTCGTATTTCCAGTACCATAACTAAATATAGGAGAGAACCTCGTTTTCCTCATCAGAGGTCACTAGTAATTTATGGGTTTTTTTCATCTGCAAGTATGTAATTTTCGGTACGACTTCTAGTGAGTTTTTGCTGTTGTCGGTATCCTTCATTATGGGTCTATGATCAGTTAAGATGAAATATCACTGGGCATAGATCAGATTTTAGGCTTCGCATTACGTCATTTGCTTTTATATCTTCATTCATATTTCCTGTAGCTTGTTCAAGAATCTGATGAAGGAAGTGAAGATGTACGCTCAAAAACTTATTGACAAGGGAAAGGTACGCTACATTTTCCGTTCCCAGTAAATGACACTATGTAGGGACACTATGTGTCAGGAAAATGAGGATCATACAAAATAGAGTGGTTTTGCGCAGGTGGCCTTCGTGCCCCCCATTTAGCCACATGCTTGTTTGCAAACAAAGTTGAGATACGAAATGAGTAGAAATTCACTCCTCGTCAGTAACCTAAACGTATCGCCCGTTTTCTTCAAGCACTCCGTAATTATTTCCAAGGCCCCCTAGGGTTCTTTTTTCCCTTTTTGGAAACAACGACTTTAACATTTCCCCTTTTTTTCTTTGAGTCCTTTCGTCTGATCCCATGTAATGATGCTCTGTCATGATTGACCACGGTTCGATTGATATTACATCATGTGATATGTCTCACAGCGAGGAAATTTGTGGCGTATATTACCATATGCCAATTGCTATATACCCGTGTCCAAGCAACAAGAACCGTTTCGCCAATTGATGAATTTTGTGAAAGGAGTTTAAAGGTCATTTGTTCTTGATTGCCCGTCCTTAATTGTCAGGTAGCAATTTTTACGTCAAACATTACAAGTCTTTGTTGGCAAATGATAAATTATTAAAGGCTATTACCATGCACCAAGGAAGTAATTGCGAAGTGAACGATCGGTTTGGCAGGATGGTAGGGCTGAGCTATTTCGTGTTATTAACAATTCCATCCCTGCTTATTTTATCACGTGTCGGTGAAGTTTCGCAATATCCAATTACATAGGAAAATCTAAGAAGACTTTTATACCATTGTCCTAAAGGATTTAGGTCAAATAAAGTTTGAATTCACTGTGCACAGTAAGGAGGAGACAGTGACGGGTGCACAGTGGAGTGGTCACCCTCCGCCCCCCAGTGGTTTGTATTGCATTAAGGTGTACAAAGGATTGTTAGTAGAGACAAGCCCAAGATCAATATGAGTATCAAATTGCTTGTTACTCTTCAGGGCTATTTAATCTACCTGCCTTGGTTAGCTACATAAAGAAGTATCGACAAGAGGATCAGTTATCGACCTTGGGCCCATGACTAGTGGCTTCATGATCTGGTTAGTCAAAGTTTGCGATGATATCGTTCATGTGCGAAAATATATTTTAGGGAAAGAAAGCAAATAAACGGGCAACGGTGCCCGATAGTTTAGTGACTGAAGGTGTCAAGACCACTCTTTTCGTATTAGATATTTATTGATAGCAACGGAGCAGTAGCAGGAATGTTTCAGCAAACGCTGTGAAAAAAGGGTACTGGGAATCGATTGAATTTTGTAGATAAATGCATCAATTTTAAAGCAGACGATGTTTTGCTTCGGTCGCAGTGTTAGCATGGACGCTGCACGTTTGAGGGTTAAAGTTGAACTACGAGCTTGTAATTTCGTGCAGCCATCGCAAGCCAAGCCTCGCATGTGAAACATACTCTGACCAGTTATTGTGTGAGCCACGTCTAGTGTTTTTAATGAGCGTAAAGTAGGACTCCATGATTTTCTCCTTCATATTTTGATGTTCAAAGATTCAGTCACAGTAGGACAAACGAATTATGCCAACAGAGCCTTACCGTTGTCCAAAGCCCTAAGCTTCAAAACACTAGACTTTTAATCAACTTCTTCTTGGAGTGTATGATATCCTGATTTGTGTTATGGTAGTAGCTGGTACGCTTTTTCTATTGATCTGTGTATTTATTAGATTACGTATTTCTTTATTTAGTGTTTTAAAGTGGAACTCGCCATCAAGACAAAGACCATAACAGACGGTTTGAGGTATTCTCTTGCCACCGGGAACTGGGGAGATCAGAAGAAAGCCCACCAGGCCAGAGCAGGCGTTTCTCAAGTGTTAAACCGACTGACATTTGCCTCGACATTGTCGCATCTTCGAAGACTTAATTCTCCGATTGGGAGAGACGGAAAGCTTGCAAGGCCACGACAGTTACATAACACACATTGGGGATTTATATGCCCCGCAGAAACACCAGAGGTAAGAGTGCGAAGGAGAACTTTGGAATTTAACACAGACAGTTTGAGGATAGTCTTGGGAGATGGTAGAGACTTTATTTCACAGAAGAAAAGAGGACCACGAGAGGTCGATAAAGACTTTACTACTATCTGGCTAGGGTGGTGCCCATGTACATGACACTTGTTACTGTAGCATAGAGCGCTTTAAGATGGATGTCCTTACTGACGTCACCAAGGGCCCTTCCGGGATTTGAACCCTGACCTGTTTGAACTGAAGGCTAGAAACTTATCCACGGCATCTTAAGGATGCAACAATCATACTGTATGGCAATTTGATACCTGCACTAAATACCCAAACTTTGTTTGATAAAAGCTTCAGGCACTTTCATTGGAGGGTCTTCCAATTGGTGTTACATCGTTGACAATGTATTCTTACAATCATTATAACTACTGCGAACACTGACACCCCACCTCCCGCCAATTGAAAAGTAAAATGGTTTAAGTTCCCAGGTGCTGAGATCAATTGCCTCTTGATTTTTTTCAAAGCAAGATCTATAAGGCAGCATGCCTGTACGGCCGGAGTATTTAATGCACTTCACAAACAGACATTTCTGTCAAACATGAAGAGTCACTTGGACGCACACCCATGCGAAGAGGAAGGGGAAACCATTCTGTCACTGTATCAATATTTATTGTAATTAGTATATACGAACGAACATGAATTTCCATGAGACAATTCGATTTCAGGGTACACTCATCTTCTTAATCTGCAATAAGTTTGTTTTTCTCCGGCGGGTCATTTGCCATGTTGCGCTTCGACATGTTTACGGATTGTGTTTATATGAGTAACAAAGTCCATTAAAGTATGCCCATATGCGCATTATTTAAACTACGTTAAACACTCAAAGAGAATCGTCAATTAATGAAGCTGTCGAGGTCTTTAACACATAGCCCTTAGGGTATCAATTGCATGAGGTAAAGGAAATCAGTTTTCTATTTATGCAGCGCTTACACCGAGGATGACGGGTGAAAGAAACCGAACGATTGGTTGATCTATATTTGGTTTATAGTGCTCTACGTATTTGAAATTTGTTGCATTTTGAAATATATTTATGGGCTTTCATATCGATGATAAAATTGTGCTTCCTGTCTGGTAAATCAATTGTCGATATTTATGTGTGATGTCTTCACGTCTTTGTAGGGTCAGGCGGTAGGGCTAGTGAAGAATTTGGCTCTGATGGCTTACATTTCAGTCGGTTCTCAACCAAGCCCGATCCTGGAATTTTTAGAAGAATGGACTATGGAAAACTTGGAGGAGATAAGTTCTTCGAGTATTAAGGAGTAAGTTTTTAATTTGAGATGTGTTGAATACTTTATGATTTTTCTTCGTCTTGCGGAAATAGCCTGTTCTGAGAAGATCTGGGATTAAACGCATCTGTGTGATGTTCGAGAAGCATATAAATGCGCCATCTAAAATGTATTAGCCTTGCATTTCTATTCATTTCTATTTAATCACATTTAAGCGTTCAGTCTGTTCAACGAACTAAGATCTAAAGTACAAAGGCAGCGCATTATGCCAGTAGCAGTGAAATGTTACCGTCTTTCGGCCCCTTATCAACCATTTAAATAGTTTGGAATGTTATGATGGTGGATGAGATATTTCGGAAAGACCTGATGTCTGAGGATGTTAAATGTGTTCATGACTTGACAATGACCAGCATTTATTGCTTTCCCTTATCGTGAGTGCTTAAGGAAAACAAATATGTGAAAATATGTGTAGCGGGGATAAAGTGAGGGACTGGTGAAGGCTATTAGAACGGTGCTAACAACGCCCTCATAACCTACTACGTAGACCCTGACCTAAGATGTTAAAGAATATTCATGCAGCTTCTTCTTCCTCTTCTTTATCTCCTTCCTCTTCTCCCTCTTCTTTATCTCCTTCCTCTTCTCCCTCTTCTTCCTCCTCTCCCTCTTTTTCCTCCTCTCCCTCCTTCTTCTTCCTCTTCTTCTTCTTCTTCTTTTCTTTTCTTTTTCTTTTTATTCTTCTTCTCCTTTTTTGTCTTGTTCTTCACTGAAACCTCTTCAACGCATATTCACGTATATTCGCTAACGGACTCCCAACTTTTCGACAACATAGAAACATTTCCAAGCTCACAGCCTTTTCTTTGCCGCAGACCCCTCCTGTGTGAGAAATTTTGGCATCATATGAAATCATCCGAGGAAGTATTTCCATAGGGGTTCAAGGGATAATCTTATCGATACTAATATGTAATTTTATTGATTATTTTGTTTTACCGGAAAATTGTTACTAAATTCCTTGAGATACCCATGGTGTCTATGAACCCCACTATGACAATCGTAAGATAAGTTGCATCTTTTATTAAATTTAGGACCTAACGATCCAAATGGGGGTACGATTGCATAGAGACCTTAATCAAGATTACTTTCCCCTTCATAGGCTGGGTCAATGTTAGGCTAAACTTCAGTGGCTATCTGATTCTTAACTGAAATGGCGGCCTGTGTCTCGAGAACCTATCTTATCAACTATTTTAAATGACATATTCACTCTATTTCACCCACAGTGCCACGAAAATATTTGTGAACGGATGCTGGGTCGGGATTCATCATGACCCGGAGCAGCTGATTGTGACATTGCGAAAACTTAGAAGACAGATGGACATCATTGTATCAGAGGTAATACATAGTATTTGAATACTTAATGTTATTGTTGAAAAGCGTCTGTATGCATGATAGCATGCATTATCATCATCTGAGGTAGATTTGAATCCTTGCAGTCAGGTTGCTGCTCTTCCCTTTGCCAGCAAGAGTTAAATTGATCAAGACATAAGGAAAAGGGTAGCACATTAATTTTAGACTTACGAAAATGGCGAGTGTGACGTATTAACGGAAGTATTGAATTAGTATTTTGCGGAGACAACTGTAATGTAGGCCACGTATGTATCATAGATATCGTTCGATTATTTGTTGTAGAAGAGCTATAAACTCATGGGAGCCTATGAAATCTGGAAAACTGCATGTTTTCTCAAAATTGTGGAAAAGGCTAAAGAAATATGAAACTGATATCCTGAACGCAAGGAACACGCGGAAAATGCCAGTTTCACGCGAACCAACCATGCCCACGAAATTGAGATAAGCTGTCCCGTTGATTCAGCATCCAGTGTATAGTGGTAGTGATGATACTTGACTGTTTTCATGTTGTAGGTCTCCATGGTAAGGGACATCAGAGATAGAGAGATTCGTATTTATACAGATGCAGGGAGAGTCTGCCGACCGTTACTGATCGTAGAGAATCAGAAGTTACTGCTCAAACGAACTCACATTGAATATTTGAAGGAGCGCGAGTTTAATAATTACAGGTAAGCATTAGTTTATGTTGACCTTGCCTCTTTCAAAATCAGTACTGTTTTGTATTTTCCTCTTTTGCCATGCAGGGCGTGATAGAAAGACCTTTTTTAAGCTTCAGGGTTTAGACTGCTTTCATTGGTTGAAAAGTGGGGGTG
>JAAAKL020015807.1:0-11323 GCA_010016065.2 Carybdea cf. marsupialis auct. non (Linnaeus, 1758)
TGAAGGCGGAGGGAAAGTGATGACGTCATAAATCAAACGATTTGACTCCTGATATCCAAGAGCAAGCCTTGAATAGGCTGTTTCCTAAAATACCAGACTTGTAGTGCATATAGTGTTTAAAGAGCCATTTAAATCTCAAAATTCTCTGCTCAAAACTTTGTTGATATTCCCTGGTTCCTTACGATAGGAACCAGCATCAAATAATAAGGTTTTTGCTAGGGAGATTTAAAACTTGAAGGTTGACATCCAACTGTCAATTTTGGCCATTGACGTTCTCACTAACAGGGCTTTAAAACTGAGTTTTTTCCATAATTCAAACACAGTCAAAATCGGGACGTCGCAATTTCCCTCTGCAGTCTTCCAAAGTTAATTATATCATATCCTATATTTCTATGATAAGTAAAACATAATCAAGCTCTTATGCTCTTATGCTTTTCATTCATTTTACAGGTGCGATGTTCGAGACAGATTTACCGTTTTTGCAAGAGTCAGCGAGTTCCGAAAATGGATTGATAGACAGATACAGGACGATAAACTGCTTAGCGGTGCTTAACAATGATTCTTGTAGTTTAGTTAAAAAACACCTGACTGGTCTACTAAACCTTAAGATCGTGTTGCTCTTTGTTTGCCACCTCGATGTAACTGCTTCTAATAATACTCTATCCCCCTCACGTTTCCCAGTCATCGTTGACATCGGTTAAGCCCCTGGAGTCTGCAAGAAAAGCAAGCAAACTTCGAACAAAATAAATCAAAAGAAAGCTGCGAGGTTATTTTGAAAAGGGGTGCAATTGACTGGGGAGACTAGGAGTTAAATCAACTATTACGTTTCCACTCGTTTATTTGCCTAACAATTTTACCTTAAAATTTACAAAAAATTGTTTTTGCAAGGAAATTATATAGGCAAAAATTGCAATTTTTTTGAAATGAAAAGCCAAAGTATGATATGCAACACTTATAAGAAGCTAATGTTTGACGCGCAGAGTAGGTTGCTTAGGGTGGAGGGTGGGCAGAAAAGAAGATATTGTTTTTAATTGTTCATAATATTAAATTAAAATGATTCTCTAAAATACTACATACTATGAATGCTAATATACATTGCCTCATTGGAGGATAATATTCACAAAATCGTCTTGTCACTATTAAATAGTGTACATATCTATTTTTTATACAAAAATAATTTCTAAAATGTCCTATTTAACTACTTAAAAAACTTTGTATAACTAGGTTCATTGGGAGTAATAGATTTCAGTTTAAAAACGTCGTCATCAGTGTCCTCAGATTTATTGTTGTTGTTGTTGTTCATCTCCTCGTAATCCCTGTCAGGCATGTTCATACTAAGCTTACGAGATGGCAATGAATTGTAGGAGATATCGTTTGCAGAGATCTTTCTTGCAGGCTGAGGACTAAACTTGTTTTCGCCAAGGGCGTTTCTCTTTTCGGTTTCATCCAATAAATTGCTGATGGTACGTGGTGATCGGGACCCCTCATCGCGATCGGCGTCTGGTAGAGCGCTTGTCGAAGACACAGACCGGAGCGAGATCATGCTGTTTCTTCTTGGATCCAACATCCTTGCGTTCAATAAACCATCCTCGTATTCATGTTCCAATTCTTCGATACCAGCCATGCTTTCACGAAGTGCGTTTGAATTGAGTCTCTGAACACGTGGATCTGATGCGGACTGGCTTCTTCGAAAATCCGGTGTCAATGGGGCAACACTCCGGACATTTGACAAACTCTGCAGACGTAAGTCCCTTAAGTCAGGCGTTCTTAGCTCGCTGAATCCATATGGCCTCAATTCATTCACAGGCAAGCTTCCGCGACGCATTTCTGCTACACTCCTTGGTCTTTGTTGCTCAATGGTGCTCCCTCTTCGTGTGTCCTGAATGCGCAGGCTTGTCATACTTTGTCGGCGTATGTCGGTGAGGGCTGCAGGGTCGAGACTGCCACGTCTTGAGCTTTTAACGGAGGAGACCTGGGAACCAGTGTTGTCTTCAACATTGACGGTTGCGGTGGATGATCTACTACGTCGGTCACCTGGGATGACAGATATTTCTCCATTCTTTTCGCCGTCTATGAAAGAAAGGAAATTGTAAAAGTATTGATTTAAAAGTCACTTCGCAAGTTGGTGGTGCAAGTTCATTGTGATGGTCCATATATCCGACTTTGCATCCTACATTTTGCTATTCCTGCATCCTACATTACCATATATTGGTTGCTATTCTAAATGAGGTTTAAGATCTACTTACCATTGGACTTTTTCTGGGTTGCTGCTGCTTTCTTTACTTTTCTATGGATAAACAAAATGAAAGAATCTGGTTTAATTTCGGTTTGTATAAGTGGCCATTTAGAAGCCAGAGTATAGGATATGCTTTCGTTTATGCAAATATCATTCTGATAATTTTGTGATCCATAGCCCAAGGCAGCTTTCGGGGAAATTTAAGGATGTAAACAGGATGGCAAAGACGATTTCTGACATCAGACAACTGACTTTGTGAAGCAAACACGTCTGAAAATAATATCAGTAATTCTCTTTAATTGCAACATTGAAGTATAGATTCCTGACTGATTAAATTGCTGACGTTATTAACAGCGTAAGATCTCTGTAGCAAATGAACCTTCCATTTTCAAAAGACGAAGACCTCGTCATGGTAATATGCACTTAATCAGCATTGACGTCTCTTACCTTTGTTTTCTTCGGTTATTGATGGCGATACCAATAACTGGGATTATGACCAATACAAGAGCGGCTCCACAAACCATAGCTAGATAGAGAAGGACTTTGTTGTCGGATTCCGACTTCTTTTTAGGGATGTCTGTGCCATTCTGCAAAGTTGTTAGAGAAGGTTAATTGCATTGAGTAACAAACAAGTTATATAAAATAGAGACATTAAGGAATGTAACAGCCCAGCACAAGTATATTCACAGAATTGTAATATAGCATCATTACAGTGACTTTATTTGAAAACTTTGGATTTTTTGAGTTACCAGATTCAATTTGATTAAGGCAATACATAGAATGCAATGTTGTAACAGACACATTTCAGGATCACTATCGACGGTTATTGAAATAAATTGGGATCTTGCCAAAAGTCGATAAATACAAGGATGACGTCTTCCAGAAAATGATGTGCCAGATGTTAAGTGAAATGTATAATATTGGTTAAATCGTGATGCGTACAAACGGAGAGAAACTTGGGTTTTTGCCAAATGGTTAAATTTGGATTTCAAAAAAACAGCTTTACGCTATCGGCAGCGAGAACAAAGCCAAATTGGTGGAATTGTAATACTGAGTGCCTTGATAAGCACTATCCTCTAACAAGGAGTGTTACGTGGGACCTAATGTCACCTTTCAACTATTCTCTCAAAACAATAAGGAATGGTACAGTATTTCAAATCAAATGCTTACCGTGGCAGGAACTTTGTTGGTTGATGGTGCCTCGGTAGTTTGAGTCACTGTTGAAGTGGGGGTTGGTGTAGGGGTGGGTGTTGAAGATTTAACCGATTGAGTCGTACTAGTGGAATTATTTACATCTCTCCGCTGACGCGATGCGTGTGCTGATGTGCTGTGTACAAGCTGCTCCGGTTTCAGGTTAACTACAAGAAAAATATATTACTATGAGCTATTGATTTTATATGCGGTGGTTTAAATATCTTAGTTGTGGTGATTTTTTGTTAAAGTTTCTTGTAAATTGTCGACTGATTTATATTTCTTACACTGGTTGCAATAACATAAGGATTGCGAATGCAATAAGGTGTTAAACCGGCTCACTTCACCATAAAAAGTTGTAGCCATGATTGAAAGTCAAATTATCGAGTCCGGAATGCAAGTATTGGATTTATGGTTTTTTAGAAGATATATAGTTACCTGTTGCTTTTCCCTCAACCTTGAACATCAAGCATGAAGGAGCAATACTGTCACACTGGATTCCAAGTTTAATGAGCAATCCGTTATAATTTGTAGACTCTTTCATCTAGGGGAGGGAAGAGAAATATATTCAAACAATTTCGAAAGTATAACCAACTAGTAGTTTAGAATCAATGATCCAGCAAGACAGACCAAATTGTACAGGAAGAGAATATGCCTCGTGTTATTCTGTTTTGACAAATATTCAGTAAATTTAACCGTTATTTTCTTCCAGTTGCGGATTACAACTTCTTCGATGCCAGCTCAATCGTTTAGATAAGGATCGAATGAGAACTAGATGAATGAAAGGGAAAATGACAATATGTACCTGCAGAAACGCTTTTCCTCTGAAGACACGAATTGCAAAATCATTGATTTGTCGATCACCGGTAAACAACGACTTCCATTTTTCGTCACCCCAATAGTACGAATCTTTGCTAACTACGCATCCTCGAAAGTTTCCAAGTCCTTTCTCAGCAACCATGGGTATAGCATCCCAACTTGACGACATGAATGGAATGGACAATTCTGAAGCAGCAAGCAAGTTGAAACTGCAGCCTTAAGAACAGAAGTCGTAAGAAACGAATTAGAGGACACCACAGTCAGTCACCCCCTACACAATTTTTACAAAGCCTTGAAGAGAGCAAAATATTAGGTCGACGTTTCAAATATTGAAGGTGGCCTGTCAAGAACCAAAATGACACTCACCGCCTAATAGTCACTAATACAAATTCAGTTAATATTCCTTGAATTATCTCTAGCCATAGGAAGCAGGTATTTGTTACTGTGTAAACAACGGGCTGCATTAAAGTGGCAAACAACAACTCTAGCCATATGTAAATGCTTCCATTTGGAAATGCTATTCGTATGTATGTACACGCAATATATCACATTTGTTTAATACGAAAACAGCATATTTAATCTCATGATAAATAAATGCTTTCTGGCAATTTTCCTTACACAAGTACGTAAAAAATACTTACCATACACCAGAGATACGGTGAGTTTCGTAGGTCTTGAGCATACGTAAAGTCCATCATTACCATCAGAAGGCAGTACGGTACCAGTTCCTTTACATTTGCATTTCTTGCTGCACTTCTCCGATGCACTACTGTCAAGAAAACTAGCACAGTTCAAACATTCTTGAGTACCAGAATAAATTTCATCTCCACTAGATGTCCTCCGTATTACCTGAGATAAACCTAGTATTATATACAAATTAAATAGAAAAACAGTTACTAGTTTGCGATACATCGTTAAAATTGATAATTCCTAATAAATAACTTTTTAAAACGCTGATGAATGCAAGATACTGTCGAGTGATATGCTCTTCTGATTTCCAACGTCTGAGCGTTCTCACTTTAACAATGATCCTAAGGGGTCTGTATACCAGTATTTATACTAAATGGCTGTATTAGCAAAGGGAATTTACAATTTTAATTGTCTTGAAGTTTCATTGTTATTTACTGGTAACTTAACTTTATAAACAATATGGAATGCAATTGCAGTCTAAATGTGGCTGTCAAGACAATACGTGATGACGCCAAAGCAAAACAGAGCATGCAAACCCCTTACGCCCGGTCTGTAATTCATTAAGTCGAGGTTAACCTATGAGCAAAGCAACTTGATGTAGCGAGTTTAAATGCGCAATCATTGCTTCAAAACAAAGAGGGTCACTGAAACAGCAAGACTTATTCTGTACGCTGAACAGTAAATTTCATTATAATAGGCCCTTGATTGTAATTTAGGACACAAGAATTGTCCTGCGTCATTCGATCATTCAGGTCGAATTAGCCATTCATGTGAGCAACATTCTTTTTTACCTTTGAGTATGTTATCGTTTGAAGTCTCACATGAATCTAAACTTGACCAGTGTGTCTCATTGTGCCTACATTTCGTTGTTTAACTCTTTGTAAGTACGTCAGAAATGCCTCAGTAATGGAAGCTTTTAGTTAAAAACACCTCGTGCTTGTCGAACACTTTATAACTAGTCCGTAAGTGGAAGTGAGCCATCGGAGATCTGATATATACTCAAACGATCTCCCTGCTCAACAAATCTATATTTTCTTTCTTTATGCTTTGAAGTTCTGTCGGTTTCTCTCACGACATTTCAACGTTTATTGCACCATTTCAATGCCATCGGAATCTACAGTTAACTGAATGAAGAGGTCGTGGAATTAATGGTAAATAATTCTCTTTAAACTATCCATCAAACAATGTTTGATCAACTAGTCTTTCTTTCAAATTTCAATTGCATTTTTCTACAACAGGAAGGTTTCTATTAGATGTCAAAAAATACAAAATTCCTATAGACAGAGGCATCCAACACACCCATGTTATTCATTGCTAGAATAAAAATTTTGGCGTTTGACAAATTCTCATTCACATTTCTCCAAGTTATCTCTTACGTTTTGTTGTAGTTCTTAAAGTAGGAATGTAGGATGTGCCAGTCCCTTATGTTTAAATTCGTGTTTAGTGCATGTTTCAGAAAGTGTTCGCACTTTTTTGTTAAACCCTTGAGTATGATCAGTACCTTAAGATAAAACACAACAGATGGTCCTTTGAGCTCATTAAACAAGATATTACGTCAGGTTGCATTCAACTTTGTATGAAGAGATGAGTGTTTATGGACTTCAACATCTCAATATAAGGATTTCCGCTTATTTATTTCTTCTGTTTTTACATTTCAGGTGGCACTCTGCACTAAGATTTTCCGTGTGTCTTCCACGAAATCAATGATATTTTGGTTGGTTGACAATCCCTTCGGGACAAAGACAAAACAATGAAAGGTACAGGTGAGCTAACTTGTTGCCATTTATCTCTTATCATATTGTAACATTGTTTAGTGTTAGCAAACTTGATCAAAGATGTCCTTTTGACAAAGATCGGATGTAGCACATGCTCTGATTAGATGTCATCGTATTATTCTAGGGGCGGTTCTATAGTTAGTAGGGGTATCCAATGTTATGATATCCACCCACAGGAAATAAAGGGACGCTTTTCCCTGATGCGTTGACTCCCTGTTAGTAAGCGCAAGTTCTTACTGCTTATTTGAATATCATGTCCACTTAACATCAGGGGACACAGAATGAGAGACTTCTGGGAGACTAGAGATTGATTGGACCCTTGTTCGAATCCTGTGCAGGGGAGCATCAACGACTTTTTCTCCCCAAAGTCGATGTAAGAAAATTCTTTGATTAGTCCCTCCTAATCATAGACGGGTTTTAAAAATTGATATGGAAAAAGTCAAAATAAATATAACACTTCCTGGAACGACACTAAAATATTAGAGAATATGTCATCCTACTGAGCTAGGTCTCTTCAGTTGACCCATTAGCTCCCAATACTACACTGGTTGATATTGACTCACAGCTCTACGCAATTTGGGGGACAAGCCTCTTAAAGGGCTATGCCACTTGACCATGGAAGGACTGAATCCGGCCCATTATGCTATCCAGAACCCACAGAAAGACGTCACGTCTTGTCTAGGAGCGAGGATTAGAAACGATAATATCCAAGAACATTAGGGGGGAAAAAACTATGCCTCCACAAGGGACAGTATCAAATTGCAAAATTTCTTCGTGGAGGTAGGATGTCATAGATTATCCAACTTGTTTTACATGAATTGTAATAGTGAGATAGCAGAGTATCATCATTATCATGACTGCATGGAAAAACTGCAGAGGATGCTTTGAATAACTTTAAACTAATGACAGAAAATAACTGTTCAGTGGTGCTTATTTTGGGGGCATGGGGGAGTGGTCTTCCGCAGTAATTAATGTCTCAAAATGAAAAGGGGTTTGTAAGACTAAATAACTTGCTAAAAGTTGTTTCACGGCAATTAAATGCTAATTTTTATTAAAATAAAACAATGATGTATACCTGATGCATCAAATTTAAGCTTACCCACATCCAGTCACCCACCCCTAAAAAACACACGATCCTCTGCCAAGTGTCTGCATTTGTTATACCTTTTACTTGAGTTGTTACTGACAGATTGCTACTCACAATCGAAGATATATGAATCTAATATTTTTATCTAACACAGTACTACTGTTGTGTTGTAAAATTGATATATTTGTGAGCGTATCAGCAGTAGCAGCAGCAGCAGTAGCAGTAGCAGCAGCAGTAGCAGTAGCAGTAGCAGTAGCAGTAGCAGTAGCAGCAGCAGTAGCAGCAGCAGTAGCAGCAGCAGTAGCAGCAGTAGCAGCAGCAGCAGTAGCAGCAGTAGCAGCAGCAGTAGCAGCAGCAGTAGCAAAAAGGCGTAGCAGTAATAAAAAGCAGCATCAGCAGACGCACAGGCAGCAGCGGTAGTAGTAGTAGTAGAAGTTGTGGTTTTGGTGGTAGTAGTAGTAGTAGCAGTAGTAGTAGTAGTAGTAGTAGTAGTAGTAGTAGAAATAGGAGTAGTAGTAGAAATAGGAGTAGTAGTAGCATTAGAGTAGAAGTGGTGGTGTTGGTGTTAGTAGTAGTAGGTGGAGTGGTAGTGGTGTTGGTGCTGGTGATTGTAAAGCAAAAATATCGCAAATAGAGGAATGCGTACAAGAAAATAATAATAAGAATATTAGTTGTGGTGGAAGTAGTAGTAGCAGGAGTGATGTCATTGGTGATGCAGAAGTAGTAGCAGTAAATTTTGTTGCAATTGCCAGTTTATTTGTATACCTAAAGCCAGTACACAGTGATATATGTTATCTAAAACACTTAGACGCTCAGTAATAACATCAGCGATTAAACTGATGAATCAATAGTAATAAATCATTCTCGATTATGATGATCCCGATGAAGTATCCTTTTAAATCTAAAAATAAAGGTTATGGTTAGTTGTTACGATTATGACGATGATTGTGGTGATCGTGTCATGATGAAAGTGGTGACAATGGTGGTACTAATTAATATTCTAATGGTAACCCTATAATTTCATATGGTTGACATCACTAACATGTTACACTGTACGTTTGATGTATCGCTAGGAGATACATTGAAGATTCCTAAACATCAAGCGACAACAAATGTATTTAAGCGCATTCGTTCTCTCACATGGCTATGGGTACAGATCTCGGACCTTGCTAGTCTGCACAACTGTTGTTCACAGTTAAAACACGTGCTGTGAAATTTTAGTGTGTATTTACGTAACTTTACATATATGAAGTCTTTGACATCAGCAATCAACGCAACACACAGACTTGGAATCACCTCAAGGATCTTTCTGTTTATGAGATAAATGCCTTCTTTGTAACATGTGATCTTCCCTTTCTTAATTTTAAATTACTGTTGGCATTAACGAAGCGTTTAATTACTTTTAACGCACGTGATTACTATAATTAGACATTTTTATGCTGGATTGATCCTGGCAATTATAACCATAGCTAATCAGATCATTGTCTCTTACGTAACCTCAAAGTAATACTTTGTGACAATGGAAGTCTATGTAGACTAAAATTAGCTTCCAATCAAAAGATGTAAAATACAGTCCGGCTCACAAGCCAAAGTTATTTTATACTTATCAACGTTTCTTGTAATTATATCTAATATATCTCCAGACGTCATGTAAATAAATGATAGGTCAATGACAGAATTGTTGAATTTTTGTGACCTCATGTTTCGTATTTAGTTCCGGCCGTTGCGTACCTATTGCATGGGATGATGAAATGTATGCGTGGGGCTATCGTTGTGTTTTCTCGCTCGCTTCCCCCTCAAAATCTATAGACAATCTTCTAATGTTATGCAAACGCTATTGATGTGATCTACTCAGCCTGTTTCTAGATCTTTTTGCCCATGTTTTCTACGGGTTAGAAATCTAAACTTTAAATTTTAGGTGCGTTTTGAGCGTATCCATGTTTCAAAATCTTATTCGACCACCAGAATTAAGTTTCTTTCAAATTGACAGTCATCTTTGATCTTTATAAGCAGAATAGATTATAATATTTTAAAACAGTTGTTTTTCCTTTTTAACACTGCCCTAGCCAAGAAATTATAGAAGGGAATGAGAAGGGCATGATGGGACATTAAGGCCTTTATCAGGGATAGACTGCCGTTCGGCTCAACAATCTGTCAAAAGACCACCAAAAGTTGCCGATCATCAGGAAAAATTGAGCATTTGAAATTTCCCGCTTGAAAAGATACTAGGAAAATAGCGATCCTGTACTTCTGTTCGAGAATAACAACCTTGTATAACTTTGAAGACTGGATTAGCATTTTTCACAATATGAAATCGTTGATTGATATGAAATCGAAAGGAATGGTAAACCATGACTGCTTAAGTCATTGGATATGGTATCTTGAGAGAGTAAGAGC
This sequence comes from Carybdea cf. marsupialis auct. non (Linnaeus, 1758), assembly GCA_010016065.2. Classification (NCBI taxonomy): domain Eukaryota; kingdom Metazoa; phylum Cnidaria; class Cubozoa; order Carybdeida; family Carybdeidae; genus Carybdea; species Carybdea cf. marsupialis auct. non (Linnaeus, 1758). The sequence continues at coordinate 10,196 of JAAAKL020015807.1, forward strand.
CTTGTGCCATGTCAAATTCTGACAAATTTTAAACAGCTCTGAAGCAAGCCTTGAAAGGCCCAGGGGGTACAGGCCCCATGTTACCAGTCGCTGGGATCAAATGATGGCCAGAATCCCGTCACCTGCGCGCCTGAGACGTAGATAAAATAGAATTTCTTTTATACCGCTTGGAGAATATAATAACTGTTCCTATGGGTAACAATATGCTGCTGTAAGTGAGAAACTTCAAATATTTGTATCTCGTTGCGATTAAAAGCGACCCCAAAAGGCCGACATGCACCTTGTAGAATGGCATTATTTTATTCCCTTTGGGGTGCACGTCATGTCATAAATCTTAGGGGGATAATAGGCCCTTGCAGTTCAGAATCTGGGGCTTGACTGAAATAAGAGGAACTAAATTGAAAATATTTCCCCGTCCATGGGACCATATAGGTCGATATTCGATAAAGGTGACATTCGTTTAGTTAATTGCTTGGCAACGCCACTCTTGTGATTGTGTCTGAAAATAATAATGATCTCCCATACTTCGGAAGAAACAGAACACTGGATGTAAGACAAACATGGTCACGTGTAGTTTCCATAGAAATAAGTACTATTATGATAGAATGAGCATTGGAGATAGGAAGAGTCGTTGAAGATGACATTGTTTGCAAGAAATTAATGATGAAAGTTCTCTTGTTAAGTGCAAAATCTGTGCAAATGGATCGTTAGATATAAGGGACGGAAAAGACTTTGTACGTGCAGGAAATTCCAAAGGAAAAGGCGGGACAGAAAGATGTACTGTATTGTTTTCTCACCTCAAAAACAACGAAAATCTTGGTAAACAGTCTTGTCAATGGAGCCACGAAACGGTTAACGAAACCGAGTCTGGGTCACGTAATTATTGTTAAGAGGTTTCAAGTTATTGAAGGGGGCGATAGACTTACGCCTATGCGGTGGGAAAGTATGACGTCACGATTTTGAAAATGTTCGAATTATGGATGAAATACTCAAATTTCATGTTTACCTTTAAGTAAGAACTCCACTGGCCAAAATTGAGAGTGTTTCCCTTTCCCAACATCAAGATATCAGCTTTAAATCTCTCTAACAAAACTTTATTATTTGATGCTGGTTCCTAACGTAAGGAAC
>JAAAKL020015808.1:0-11323 GCA_010016065.2 Carybdea cf. marsupialis auct. non (Linnaeus, 1758)
TATAATGTGCCAAAGTCATTTAAACGACGATTCATGCCAAATGGCTCACAAGTTTTAAGTCTAGCGATCCAAATGTCTTCGTTTATATATATATATATATATATATATATATATATATATTGATAAACAATATTTTGAAATCCTACTTACCCCTTTGCTGTTCTTCCAAGGGGGGGGGGGGTTGTTCAGTAACTATCCTTTTAGATACGTTTTCAGTTTTTTTTGAAAGCATTAATTGTAGGTGCGACGAAAATTTGTTTCGGCATTTCATCAGATCTTACTAAATCTTATTGCTTGATTTTTACGACTTGCAAGGTTAATTATCATGTTTTAAGGGTGATACTTTTGAAGGATTTATTCCATGTGAATTCAGGAGGCTATACAACAATCGATCGGTCAATCAATACCCTACTCCTTGCACACTACATATTTAATGGCAAATTCTACTCTTTGACCTCAATATTTTGTGTTTTAATTTGAAGTAAGATAGGATTGTGAGACGCTACTGAGAAATACAATTTTACGAAACAGTGCACTCTGTGTCACATTTTATTGACAGACATGTTTAAAATTTAAGATTTCTCTTTACCCTACACGGTTAGCTTTACCAGGGCATGGTTCAAACAAAGCTATCGATTGACGTAACGCTTACAACTATAATTTGGACCTTTTCACTACCCAAGGAGACACGCAACATTACAAAGCCCACATGGTGTTAGACTTCTACAGTTTATTTATGCCGGTAACAGCAACCACATATCATATGAACCGTAAGGGACAGTTAAGTTGACGTATTACATGTTTCTGGCAAGTAAGGTGCTGAACGGGTGTATTTTAAAACAAAATCATATATGAGAACTGCATAAAGATATCATTGACATGATTTCTAAATGTAACAACTTGTTAGATTGAACCAGTTCATACTTCTTCTATGTACGATGATGAGCTTTGGGCCAGCAGGAAGATGTCAACCATTTCTTGTTTTATTTAAGGAATGTTTTATACACCTTTTATCAGTCTGCGCACTGATTTCTTTATAGCATTACAGACTCTCTTGAGCTTACATTAACACAAATCAAACTACCAGTAGGCCTATTGATTATGATTCATAATCAATTTGACTCAAAAGTGGACCCAATCTAAGGGTTTAATTTGAAACTCACAACATAGTAACACTGAAGGAAGCCAACAACTGCGAGTGTGGGTGTACGTATCTAGTTCATTATTTTTAATATTCGGGTAATGTGTCCCTCGTTTTTTTCTACTTGAAGTAGATTGCTATTCACCAAAGTCATGCAAGAGAACCAAACGTCCTTCCTTCATGTCTCTCATTTCTATCTCTCCTGTTAATTACGTATCTGGTACTAATGGGAGTAAACGTCGTGCTGCCTATCTCTTCAGGGACATACTGAAGTAACAGAGCATATACTTCATTTCTAAGGTGTGAACGTGCCATACTATCAGTTTGATATATCTATCAAATACATAAAAACAAGTCGTTTACAATCTCTGTTTTAGGGTTACAACATTGAACCACTCTTAGTGATGTCTAACCTTATCAATCTCAAATTAACTTTAAGGTCTAGGTACCATCAGTACCGACAGATATCACCATTGATTTAATCTTCCATAAACATTGGACTTGCAAAGCAAGGAAGGTTTGCTTTACATGCCAGGCACAAGACAATGTGGTAGTTTAAAAATAACTAATTACCTGCTGATAAACTTGACCATCAAAGAACTCCCATGCACAGCCTCTCCTCGACGAGATCTCTATTATGTAAAATCGCATTAATTTAGATATTATTTGCAGGTCCCTTTGTATCGAAGAGTAGACTTTCAAAGTTACTGAATAAACCATACCTCGCCTGTGTCAATCAAAATCCTGCCTGACGTTCTGGGAGCTAAGTGACAATAAGTGCTCTCCAAATATTTTTGAAGGCAGGTTGTAGTAATGTACAGGAGAATACGACGACAATAAAAGAAAGATTAATCGAAAAAATAAAAATTTTGTTAGCAAATAGAAAACCATGTTCAGTGGCAGGCTCTACTATTTCACTTAAAACTGTCAATAAATTAGCCACATATTGATCGTATTAATCTTTGGAAGGTCATTGGAAAAGAGTGCAATCATCCATTTCTTGATTTTAAGTACCTTAGTCACTTGCCATGTTTTGAATTTGTTGTAATTTCCAGATTAAGTTGTTATCCATATCATCTTGGAGCTGCTACTATTTGGCTACAAAAGTCCATTATAGACTTCCGTTTACTAAATAAGGGATTTCACGTTTATTTGAAAAGGGATAAAAATCATTTTACATAATGTAACAGTCAGTCTCTAGAATCAGATTTCTGGAATTGTTCTGTTTTGGAATCTCTTCCTGGAATATGTTGAACAAACAGTAGTTCATCTGTTAGAGGAAGTGTTTCTGTTCTGGAGCAAGTTTTTTAAGAGTCACCAGGTATTTTTCATTTCGAGCAGTAGAGAACTAAGTCAGTGACGTCAGGAGGAGAGTCAGGACAGGCATGTGAAGATAGAGGACCCCAAAATTTTTCTCTTAAGTAATGGAGGTAAAAATTAATGAGTTGGCATCATGGGCCCAATACCCCATTGCTATTTTCATACTTGAATCGGCCTTGAAGCCCACAACTCCAAAACAAAGCATATGAAGCTTTAAAATAGCAATGTTATGCCAAAATGCTGGTACTTAGTGACACACTAATACCCGAATAGATATGAAATAGGTCAAAAATTTCTTATTCTGGACAACATTTGTCTATTTTATTACAGTAAACTACTTTAAAAGATGCACCCTTTATATTTAAATGATGATAGTGATGAGAAGACAGGATAGTTTGAAATTATTTCAACCTGTTCATGGCTGTTCAAGTTACTTTTATCCTTCGGATGACTATCAATTCATGCTTGCTATTCATGTTCCTTATGCTTGCAGTCCCCTCTCTGTCCTATCTCTCGAAGCATAGTTTCCCACTACTGTGTAAATGTGTACTTTGAAATATTGAATATAATTACAATAGTATTCGAGCATATTTGTATATTTATTAATAATGTAATTTCTTCCTATATCTCAAAAAAGCAGCGCAGATGAAGATTATGTAGCCCAATTTTAAGAGGATCTGTTCTGCGCCAAAGCATAATGTAGTGTTAGTTGCAGGTGGCTTTAGCACTCATCTTGGGTGTAAGTAAAAGAATATATTCACCATCTACGGCGAAAACAACAGAAATGGAGAATAACTTGGAAAGTTTCTTCTTAAATTACAGAAAAGGGAAGGGAAACTCTGGCCCTGCGTTCACCGCAATGTGACCAAGGCACAAATTGACTTCATTCTTGTAAAAAAGCCCGATAGATGAACGGTGCGCTATGAACTGTGAAGCCCTCAGTAATCTTGAAGACGGGCAATCGAACCACTGTATTGGCAAACAAAGCAAAGGGCAAACAAGGTCTCTTCCGCAAATCCTCCATATGCATGGAATGAGTTATGTTGTGATATACAGCTTCTCGATAGACAGCTTCTCGAAATCCAAGCAGGTGTACTACAGGATGACACTCTTACTCCTCTACCTTTCATCAATGCATTAGGCTATGTTTGACAAACATCAGTTTATCAAAACCATGATTCAGGCTATAAAGAGCAAGAGGAAGACGGTACCCTCCTTAAATGGTAACAGACGCTGATTATGAAGATGATCCAGCACTTTTTCAGGCAATTTGTCTGATCGTGAGAATCTGTTACGTGCCCTCGAGCCATCGGCAGCAGTAATAGGCTTGTACATAAACTCAAAAGAGACCTCTGCTGGTTAACTTTCCCGAGATGTTAACATGTTCCTCGCTACTATGATGTTAGGTGGAGAAGCCGTGAGAGATAGAGTGGAATGGGTCTGGGGAACCCGTCCGATCCGGCAAGAAAAGGTAATTGCTTTGCAACCGCATTGTCACAAATCCTCTCATCCTTTCAACTTGCATTGGCATTAACAGATTGACTGGATGTTGATTCTGGCTTGGTCAAGTCACATTCTCCACAATTTCGCAGAGCTGGATGTCAATGTGTACCAGTTGGGAGCTGGGAGCTAATGTGGTAGCTAGTAGGATAGAATATGTCATCATAGTGGGTCAACTGGCTCAGTTGGCAGAACAAACGTCTCTGCAAGTCAAGAAGAGCAAAGAGATTGTTTTCAAAATGCGTAGAGCTGGATGCCGTTGTGCACCGATAGGGGATGGGTAGTTAAAATGGTGACTAAAAAATTGAAAGTACGTTATCACTGAGATCTAGTGGCTCAGCTGATAGGATGACCAAACAAGACAGTATTGCTTTATGAAACGATTCATTCAAAGTCATATATTATTATGAAATCATATTTAAAAAGTTGTATTTTATATTGAAATACAGCAATGCGAGGGAGAGATTATTCTCTAGTCAATTACAATAGCAAGGAGCAACACCTCATACTACGTCAGTGATTCTCAACCTTTTCATTGCCCTCGGAATCATTAACTGATAGTTTACGGACCTTAAAAAGAGCGTTTGCAAAAGAAAATAGGATTGGATTTACAAAGTGGCCAAGCCTAAAATAAATACTTCACCATACTGGCCAAGATTTTGGATTACTTGTACAATTTGTTCCAGTCTACTCTATAGGAAGAACATGCACTTCTCACCTCGATTACGATGACAGTGTAGGCTGTTCTGTATACTAGGACAGAAATTGGGTTCCCCTACTCCAATAGACAGACTTCGCTTACCCTGAAAAAACCTCCAGGCAAACCCCTCCAGTTGTGTAGTACCATGGTTGACAATCGCTATTCTAATGGAAGCAGAGGTAATAGCGCAATCCAGAAAGTAGAATGCTTTAACTTTGTACGTAGAAAACATAAGTAACAGATCAACCACGTTAATTATCAAAGAAGAAAGGGTACATTCTTTGTTTATTTTATTATATATTATAGTATTGATTATTTTATCTAATTTCATTTCAATGAAGGCTATAAAAATCCCGAACAAGTGCATTCCATAGGCAGTATACTACTAATCTCATAGTTCCATGCAATACGTTTTACTGCGATGGTAATTTGAACACTTTTGAGAGCACCTTGTGCCAGGCACGTAACCAAGGGCTCGATTTTTAAGAGCGCATTTTTGTTGTTTGGGATACTTTCACATAAATAACGGGCAAATCAAGGTTAAAAATGGAGTTGCTTTGAAAAGATTCCATCTTCGATGGAGGGGATATCAACTAAAACACTCAAGACGTGATACTTTTGAATTAGAGAGTTTGATTTCTGACTTTTCACCCGCAGCAGAGAAAGATATCTTTGACTTCTTTGCGATTACCTTTATTCAGCTGATCGTTTTCTGCTTTGTGGGGGGTGGGGGTGGGATGGGGGGGTTTATATGTCGAACATATGGCGCAATAGCGGTGTTTTTCTTTGAATTAGCAGGGTGGAAGGAAAACTATTATTGCATTGGCGGTTACTAGCTACTGCTCCCCCCCCCCGACCACACCCTAGCCTGGTACAACGTCAATGACGTATGTTGAAAATGTTCTAGAACATGAGAAAACTGGTCGAAAAACACATATGCATTTTTTAATGTTAATTTGGACTTGACGCATGTTAAATGACTTTTTCATAAGTACATTATGTAAATGTTTGCATACAACTTCCACAATGAGGGGCGTTTATCCTTTATTCTTGGCATTGGCAGATCTAAAGTATGTATATTGAATTGTGAAATATCATTGCAGTGCTTGTGCAATCTCAGAATATAGTGTTATGCTTAAACGCCATTACGTAGCCGAGTCAACTTATGTGGCGGAGTTTTGCTCAATATAGTACGTTATAGTGTTATTGATGACAAGAGCTCTTGTATTCTCGTAAAATTAGTGGGATGTTTATTTTTATAAAATATACACAGTGCTTGCGTTGGTGGTAACACTATTAAGAACTTTCTTAGCTAAAAGAAGATCATTCTCTCCGTTGCGTAACAAAGCGACAGGAAGTAAATTACGCCGAGGATAAACTCTGGAACTGTATAATGGAGTTATTGGGCGGGCGGAAATTGCCAAACAAAGCACGTATAGCCTTCGGCTAGTAACAGCCAGCCTAGATGCGGTGTTGTAGGAAGAAACTTCAAACACTCTCAAAAGCTGAAATAGAAATAAAGTGTGATAAGGAATTTCTAAATAAAGCACTTATATCCATAATTGACATATTTAGAGCGTAATCCAATCTCGATTGAACAAAGAAAGGTTCAATAAGAGCTATAATCTCTCATCGAAGTCTTACTGTAATAGACATCTTACAGTATAAATCATTTACACTACTCAAATCCATTATCAGTTTTTGGATGATAATGAAAATAGTTGACTAAAGTTGTTGCGAGAAGGGCAGGCTTCTGCAATGATTGAAGTAGACAAAATAAATAGTAAAGTACGAAATAATGCTTTACATATTATTGAAGAACGAATTTAATGACGTTTTTACGATTGATGCCCTTCGGAAGCGTCATGACGATCCATTACACGATGAAGTAAATCCTTATTTAAAGACAAGGGGAAGATAAAAGCTGTCACTGTTAGAAAATCTTTTCTTTGCGTCAACTGAACCCTAAGCATAATATGTATCCAGGGCCATTAGGCAAGAGTTAGAAAGAGTTTCAGTAATCTCACAATGAACCATTGGCGATATTATTTTATAAAAGTTTGTACATCTGGTTTTCTCGTGTTGGGTTGCGATGGTTTGAGGGTAGTTTGGTATTGTTTTCGTACTTCTCTCTTCTCCTAGCTTACTTGAGTATTATTGTAAGGGTGTAAGCTACGGGGTACGCGAAGTCCTTGATTACAGTAGAGAACTTCAGTATACTTAAGCTGATTATCTGTGCATCTGGATTTCCCTAGCACCGTTCCAAAGTCGACCATGTCATAGTGCCAAATATAGGGGGCTTGCTTATGTTGCATGACGTCATGAAAAGTTGCCTTACTGTTGTCTCATTATTAAACTTGAAGAAAATCTACAGGGAGGAAACTACAACTAGCTTAAGGTGACGTTTTTGGAAATATCGATTTCTTGGAGAATTTCAAGAATTCTGACTACAGCTTTCAGGGCCATCAAACATTCCGTAGAGGGACTAAATAACAATTGACAAAAAATTCAGCGATGATCACTTCTATTATTTTTCTTCTTTTTTTCTTTTTTCCTTCACCCTGTTCAAGGGGTTACTTTTACTCTCCAGATGACAATCTATTCATACTTGCTTTATATTCTGTAGATGCTATACATTCTTGCAGTCCCCCTCTCTGTCCTGTCTCTCGAAACATAGTTTTCCACTTCACGGGAGCAGATGACAGAGCACAGAACCACCGGAATCGTGGCAGGCAAGCTCAGGGTCGGCTCGAACTCACGATCTTCGGTTTGTGAGTCTGACACTCTGCCGCTACGCCACTTCTGTGTTAATTATTCATTGCGGAAGCTTAATTCTTTTCTGTATTACATTCAAGCAAATGGCTGCTGAATGTTGCAATTAGGATTTATTTAGCAGTATAGATACATTGTGGAGTTCTCCCATCATCGATTTCACTTTAAATTGATACGTGACATTTTTAGCCGTCGCAGGCGCCGAATTTTTATGCTCCTAGAATAAACTTATCTTTGTTGCTAAGCAAGTTGATAAAAAATGGGGTAAATCAAGGTTAAGTAATGGAGTTGCTGGGAAAATATGTCATCTTCGAGTTTTTATAGGTAGGCGGACTGAACCACTAATGAACCAACGAATGGCAGAAATACGCTGGGTCATCGAATAAAACACTCAAGGCGTGATTCTTATGAATTTGAGAGCTACATATCTGACTTTTCCCCCATGGGAAGCAAAGATTTCTTTGACTATCTTACGATAACCTATATTCGGGTTGATGGCATCAAAAGAACAAAGTTTGTACAGAATTAAAGGAGTTTAAACTTTCATGACCATTCATGGAAATCGAACCCGCAGCCTCCGGATTGACAGGCAAGTAAACTATCCACTAGGCTAAGTCGCCTCGCTTAAACAAAGAGTTCTTTAGGTAAATAGTTATTCTCTACACGCGATTTTACACCGTGTCATCGAGAAGAGAGATTTGGAATCCCGGTGTTGACATCTTCATTTTTACTGTAGTATCTCTTCAAACTTGATGCTTCACTCTCATCTGTTACAGTGATATGGACTGTTGAACTCATCGACTACGACGTACAGCCAACGCAGCTAAAACATTGGATATATTAATAAATTTACAGTATTGAACGTCGTGAGCACGTGACCAAAACTTTATTTATTAACCTACTACTTATTGAACCGATAATTGCCGTTGAAGGTTGTAGTGAACGTTCTTCTCTTGTTCCTCTAGTAGCTTACTAAAGCCTACGGCACGCGACTACGTAATAACCTGCAAAATCTAAATCACTGCTAATTATCCTCTTGTGTCATTCAGGATCCTTGGCCCGCTACCTCTAGCTACCTGCAAACTACCGTACCCTGAGAACCAGATCTGCTTTTACTATAAACTACTGCATATTACAATGAGCTTATCAAGATAAAGGTTAGCATGCACACGATGTAACCAAAACATATTTGTCAAGTTCTCGTCGCTTCATCGACCGCTGCTATGTGACACCATATTTGTTTTGACATTTAAGCTATTAAGTGATCTGATTGGTCGAGAGACTAAGAGATAGTTCCCAAGGCGCTCGCGTTTTGAATCTCTGTAAGGCACAGCATGTTAGCCAAATACTAGTATGAAACTAGCTGTATGTTTCTCATACACTTCCGTGAAGTTAACTGCAAATAACGATTAATACCTTCAATCATGGACAAATAAACTCTTATAAAATTTCGGTGAAAATGGAGCAAATCACGAAAGACACTTGCCACATGGAAGGGGTGTCCAGGTCTGGTATTATTTGTTTTCTAGACCTCCCTGCTGCTAAGGTCTGACATGCAAGTGCCCAAAATGCTCGTTTTCTAACTGAACAATATTTTGGAATGGGGGTTGGGGAAACTTTCATATTTCATAGACCAAGGTTATAGGTAGCATCTTGAGTCAACAGTCTTACTGTGTTGTTATGTCTACGTAAATGATGTAACAACTATCTGAAGACACCTTACTATGCTGGATGTGAGGCTTTGTAAGGTAGGGGGGAATTGCTAGGCGAGATCTTTTAGTTCAAGTATTCTATTTAACACGGCCATGTGGGTATAGTAGTTTATCCACTCAATTTCTAACAAAACGTTTGTTAACTAATGATAAGGATCTGTCCTGTAACACAAATAGACACATTCTTTAGCAAACCACACAATAATGTAACAGGTCGATTGGAATGTTGTAGTAGCAACTACGTCTGTTTACTGAACTACAACGTCCGATATTATCTTATTCCTGCTTGCCGTACCTGTGTTCTTTTAAAATCTCTCATCGTCTGTACTATTTATTACTAGGTAAAATGCCAAACAGTGTTGAATGTTAAACAATGTTCGTCTACCGTCATTAACTTTCTGAAAGGGTTTTAAAAACTTGGCGTATAAATGCGTAAGACCTCACAAACAGTATTTAGAAAAGACGTAGTTAGAATAGAAAGCTATCACATAGATGGGACCCTTGGCAAGATTGGAAACACTATTAACATTGTTGGGGCATTAACGTCTACGACATAAATCCAGATAATTTTCCCTAGATATATATGTTCTCACTAACATATATATGTTCTCACTAACCATTCACAGGACTTTGCACTACCCACAGCACCAAGAAGACAGTTACTGTTAGTTGAAAGTTTTCCATTGACTTCAATAAACCTAGTGCCACAATTGCTCGACTTTGTAGACCCAATCTCGCTACGCAAATAAATCAAGAAGCGGACAAAAAGAACGCAGCTTTTTTCACTTGGCAAAACTAGGTTCGATTTAGGTTCTCTTCTGTCTTTTCAACAATTATGAAGGCTAAAAATATACCGTTATGATTTAATTGATGATCAAACCATTGAGTCCACTTCTGTTAAATGCACGGGATCCGAACAGGTACTTGAAACTTAGGATACGAACTATCCGGTATATGCAGTATATACAGCGTTGTATTTACATTTATAAATTCTGAATAGATTTACAAGAGCACTAATTACAATTTTACAACCCAGTCCATATCAAGTAGATCTTAAGCATTTGTTCCACTGCCAGGTGTAATAGCTGGAAGGGGTTTCGTACTGATGTCCATTGGCCGCACTACGGGCGATCTCCCGCATATTATGTCCTGTGGGTTTAGAGGTAAACCGTACGCTTGCGCTGGGACCGGCTGGAGTCTCTCCAGGGCAGGCTCATATCTTGGGGTTGCCTACACAGAAATGATAATGATATGAAGCAGCAAATTCGGAAACGTTACCACCAATAAGCTTGATTACAAAGTCAACTCAAAAAAGAGCGTCTGGGTCTTCATCGCAAGAAAATTTGTTTGAGATTACTAAACTTAACACGATGCACAAAATTAGCTTTGTAAGAGGTCTAAATTTGTCACATAGAAAATTCTACAACACGTTAACTACATCTTTGCGATTTCGTGGTCCTCCACACAATTGTTTGGCACACCTACGATACACAGTCTGAATACATCTGGTTAATGCTACATTAATCATGTGAGCATTTTCGGGAGACTTTGTTTCCTAACGACCTTATTTGTAGACCTACAAAGAATACCCGAGGCACGTAGTAACCGATTTTAGATTAATAGCAGAGATGGTTAGGGTGGGCAAGTCAAGCTGGAATTGATGCAAGCCTTCCCCTGTCTTGGTTGTCTAGTTGCCAATCTGGGCTAGCCTTGGTTGCTCTCTCGATAGCATGGAATGAAACTATTTTTGTAGTCTAATCAGCCTCGTCGTATGAAAAGGTAGCGGTAGCTTCAAGGTTAAATAAATGAATCATCCATGCAACTTTAAATTAACACTTCCGCCACCTTAACCTTTTCCCGATTGTATTCGATTACAATAATTAGCAATATCGAAGTGGGGGGTCTGAATTCACAAAAACGGGGCTGAGACCCATCCTGCTGACACAATCCATACTCTGTTGGCTCCTCATAGCATATCATAATCAATATAATAAACGGCTCGAAATAAGGATGGGGCTTCGTATTCATTCCAAAACTAAGCACGGCATGAGAGGGTTTATCCGTTTCCCTAAAGTTCCACCCTTCCACATACGTTTTCCCATTTAATCCCTGTTGAATGTTGACACACAAGGACCAACCAGGCCTTATTTTTTACTGGTCTTGATACCATAGTAACCG
>JAAAKL020015809.1:0-11322 GCA_010016065.2 Carybdea cf. marsupialis auct. non (Linnaeus, 1758)
CGCGCCCCCGTCGGGTGTTTTTGTTTTTTTGTGCCTGCCTCGCTGCTTCTCCGCGGCCCTTGCACTGAGGGCTGTGGGGGGGGGGGGGGGGAAGTGGGGGGGGGGGGGGGGGGGGGGGGGGGGGGGGGGTGCACGAATCTGATACTGATTCTGGGCTGTTGTGGAACAATTTACCTCAAGTACTATTATCAAAGGTGAAAATATAAATCGTCTTGTCACAGGCACAATTTCATTTTCCTAGCCGTGTAGTAGAGGATGTACAGATATAAAGGTTGCCGAAAGGCTGAACTGGACGCAACTGCAAGACGCATTCATCATTTGAAGACTTTGCGGTAGAGCATGTTACTATCCACGTTATTAGGGGTCATTATTCAAAGCGAGATAACTGATTTTTTAAAGATTTCTAATTGGAAAATGGCTGCTTTCATTTGGCAATCTGAAGCTGAACAGATAATTCGTGAAGAGATGTGAATAATCATATAATCATACATAGAATGGGGGGAGGGGGGTATTATTTAGTAGTAACTAACAAATACTCTCTTTGAAGATATCATAAGGAAGGAGAGGAATCAAATCATTTTATAATGGTACAGATTAATGCCGGGGTAAGTAGATCAGAGAACTATTGGTAATTAGATGGCGCCGTAGAAGTCCTAACATTATCAGTAATACTTTATACGCTCCTGCATGTGTCAATGGGTTGTCTTTGTCTGACGTCGCATGCACAATTGGACGGATCGCAATGGGGCCATCAGTGCTGAAGATACATTGGGGGGTGTTGTCAGGAATAGCTAAGAAAGCTTAATTTCGTATATAATAATATGTGATATAGACTTTCAATTCAGCTTTTGATATTTTTTGAATTCTAGTTTTGAACGAAGCTTATCGTGTATTCTTGACCTCTCTGGAATTCACACGCTGTGAAAGCTTCGTGATAAAGGGTGACGGTTATTAAAGGTACTTCTTATTGCCCCCCTCCCCCCAGGAGCTTAGAGAAGAAAAGAGGGCAGCAAAAAGAAAAATAGAGGATCTTCAAGAAGCAATTGCAAATAAGGACAGTCAAATGAAGGTTACAGAGATGGCATTGAAAAGGTAAGCATTCGTGAAGAAATTTAAAGTTAAGAAGCAGTTCCCCATTTAAAACATGTTTTATTTGCTTTATACGTTTTCCTGGATTCATTTAATTTCTTTAACCTTTAACTCGAACTTACTTGCCAATACACATGTACAGACATGTTTCTTCTATTGCTGATCTACTTTGTTTCTAAAGTCTCTGCTTCTCACTTCGACCTCTTGTTGGTTTTCTTTAGCCCATCATCTTGAGACTTTTAAGGGTAACATTTTCAAGTATGTCCGTACCTACAATCTTGGACATAAATCGTAACCGTCGTAACCTCTCTTCGAGTTTGACAACAATGATTTCCGAGACATTCCATATGTCCCTGTTGTTGGGAAGGGGTATACGGGATCTACCGAACATGGCTAAAAGTGGGCTTCCCTTTCATATACCAAATTTGCAGCATGGTTTTGTTACGGAGTCGCCGTACTAAGATAAAAGCCTGCGAAGAGATACGACGAAACAGCGGCAAGTTGAAAATATTGATAAAGTAACTTAAGTCTTTAGATGTAACTCTTTAAAAGTACAATGTGAAAAAGTTTAAAATACAATGACAGTGATTAATGATATATTTCTTTCCCCAAGAGTTCTTTAAGTTTACGAGATGACTTGTTGATGATGGAAACGGATTTCGCAAACTGATCTTTGTCGTTGTTTGGTGTTAATCTTGATGACGTCACGCCTTGATCAGGCCTTTTGGACAAGTGGACATGGTGACTGTATTCGTACACTTGCGTCACATAACCGAGACTGTTGAAGAATTTAGGTTTCTAGCCGTCCTAGAGATAATTGCCGTCTCGAAGGGAAAGTAATAGTTACCCCTATGACAGTTTCCTTAATTTTTATTAAGTTTTAATTAAGGCTTAAATAATTTTTACCCACGATTTTAGAAGTGACAAAAATTTTGTCTTTGGTTGAGGATGATAGTAATTATTATACACTTGCTCATCATTTTATGGACTAGCGCTGGAATAATTTGATATTCAAACCAGGTATTTTTCCGTAATAGGCAAATGCAATACGTTGCCACATGTAGATATATAGGCAAATTGATTAAAAGTTTAAAGGGAGTTAGTACCTGAGCGTTGAAAGTGTATTAATCAAACTTGGTTTACAAAGGGCCATCTAATATTTGTGCTACGAAATATCATCACACTAAGTATTAGCCTGTTATACGTGATCTCTCAAACAGTGGAGTTTTATATTTTAAGGCCTGATAGTTTTACAACGTCCAGAATTGCGCGCTAGTTTTAGAGCGGAATGAACATGTTTATGATTGTAACTGTATGAACCCCTTCAACCCCCTACTATCTTGCAGGCTCTCGCATGAAAAACAACTATCTCATGGCTTGTAGTCCCTCACTTTATTTTGATTATTGTTTATTAGTAGAATTCCTTTTTTTCAATCCATCCGTAGACAAATTGAAGACTTACTTGGTGAGAAGAAAGGGGCTTTCCTACAAATGCAAAAGGCTATTGACTTAGCTGACAATGCAAAAGAAGATGCGGATAAGTACAAATTGGAGTTAGACGATTTGAAAGCTACTCTTCAAAAGAAGCAAACAGAAATGAATATGTTACAAGGTGAATGTTGTTTAATGCATGTACTTTGTATTTACTTTTTTGTGTGCCTACTGTCTATCAACAAGACACAGTGGTTGCCATTTCATGGAACTGAGCTTCTTCACGCAGCACATCGGCTAATAGTATTGTTTAATCCTGACGAATACATGAAACCTTAAAGCAAGGCCTGCATAATGATATATAGAAGAAATGATGGACAAATTGACTACATCATAGCTTACTTTACGTCCTTTGAAAGCCTGAACCAGAAATCTGTAGGTACTAGCCTAAGTATATCCCTTTTTAAAATTACTCCTTAAAGTTCTTGATGATACATAAAGGCTCCCCTGGGAGTTTTCTGTTTCAGATTTATTCCCTTTGGAATTGCAGATGAGGCTCCAGGCACCTCCGCTTGTGTGGTATGAAATGTTTTTAAGATGCAGTCATACATGCAGCTCTTCTAAATGTGGTGTTCACAATATATCATGTTTCGAGTGAACGGACTGATACTTTGAATTTTTTTTTACTTCTTCTTTTTCTCCTACCTCTTCCTCTCCTACTTCTTCTTCTCCTACTTCTTCTTCTCCTACTTCTCCTTCTCCTACTTCTTCTTCTACTTCTTCTTCTCCTCCTTCTTCTTCTCCTCCTTCTTCTTCTCCTCCTCCTTCTCCTTTCATTCAAACATGATACCTCTGCAGTTGCTTATTTGCATAAATCCTATTGCAGAACTTGCGTAGTGCAACGGAATGAAATGACATGTTTCGATATTGTGCACAATTTTTACATGCACCCAAAGCCTAATCTTCTCGCAACAAACACTTCTAACAGACATGTAAGGTGCTTTAAGTTAAATTGTTTTATCCTGGGAGTCTGAGGAAAAGCATGCTGTTGTAAAATTCGTGTATTTGTCACTAAGGTTCTAACTAACAATATTCATGTCTCTGTGTAGTAACCCACAATATCACATCCGACATCATTTGCTCTTGTTTCAAGTACTAACGAGAGACTTTTCTCCCTAACAATCATTCACAATTCATTTTTACTGATTGAAAATATTTTCTATTTCTATTCTATTCTAATAGCAAAAAGAGTAGCATGCGATTAATTTTTGTTAAGATAATTAAAAAAATATACGTTAGAATAGAGATGGAAAACAAAGACGAATACTACTGTCACTGAAATACTATCTTATTGTTTGAAGACAACCTATTGAGTGTGACAAATGAAATGAAGACGATGGACGCCGATCTTGGAAAGACTAGGAAGGAGCTGTCAGTCAAAGAAGCGGAGCTATCACGGATTAAGCGCGATATTGATATTGAGATGGGACTGGTTGCACAGGAAAAGGATACAAATAGCAGAGTTCGAACTGAGATCGATCAGAAAAAGGCGATGATTAAGGGACATGAAAAGACAATCCACGAGTTAGAGGACAAGGTTAGACTGGTTATCATTCTGCAAGCCTCAACATTTTCTTTAACAAGCTAAGAAATGTTTGGGATTCGTTGTAGTGAAGAGAGCCGCCTGCTTATCGGAATGCACAATGTAAGATTGTCTAGTGGAGGGAGTTAATGAAGGGGGGATAATGGAGGCGCGCGTAGGCAAATAGGATGTTATACCGGAAACATTTTATTAAGAAGGGGAATAAACTTGAGGATGCACTTTCTGGAGTACGTTTTTGTTACACGTACCCTATGTGTTTCTCTTATTTTAAAGAGAGTGTCCGGAAAACAAGCAAATAACATACCTAAGAGTTTAATCTATACTATTTAGAAATATGTTAGTGTATAGTTCTCTGGCCTGGATTTAGTTGATTCGATTCGAAATATTTAGTTTGAGAACTCACATGATTCTACGTCGAGTAGCTTTGGGTTTAACTGCTGATGATTGCTTATCATCTTTATTGGTATTCAGATGATAAACTGTTTGATCAGATTAACGGTCAACTGAGCAGTGAAATAAATGTAGCTGAGCAGGCTCTTCTTTCTTTCCTGCCTTTGAAGGGCATTTAGTTAAGTACAGTTATATGAGCACGTCGACGAAACGCTCAATGCGTCTTACAGGCGCCCAGTGGTTCCGCCTTCGGAATGGTACTTGACTGTCCTCACATTTACCCGATAGGATTTAAGGAAAGCGCCCCCTCTTTTTTAGCAAACTCTTTCCTGCCGTTTCCCGCCCTGATGTGTTAGAGACTTGAAACATTCAGACTTATACCTTTATTGCATCCCTCATACAATTCGATTTTGGACTTTTCTGCCCTAAATTTGCGATTGAGAATTCAAGTCTGGTCAATTGGGCAAAAAGGAACTTAGGAGATCTATTTTCAGGGTCAAATTTCCCATTTAAACAATGAGTTCTTAAATTTAGGACCATGTTATGTTTTAATCTCTTTGTTTTGCAATAAGAAGAAATCTAAATCTGAAGGCAAAATTCAAAGTGACAAAAGTTTGCCAAAATGACTTTATAAAGCAAATACATACATATATACATAGAGAGAGTGCACTGGTTCTCATTTTGCGCAAGTGCATAAAATAGGATTCAGTTGGACGGCGAAGCCGCGTTGTATGGATAAAATAGTTCAAAGCTCTTTTTTGTTTACATTTTAAATCTTATTTCTGGCTGCACCATGTAAAAGAGTATACAATGTGTTGATTTTTTCTAACTGGATGAAATTTTGACCTTTTTTATTTATATTATTCATGGGCATTAAATTCCATTGTCGTATATGTATGCATTCGCCGTATTTTCAAAGCTCTGTTCCATTGCAACATTTTCCACAGTATACGAAGTAATCAAGTGATTTTTCTTTCGTAGGTGCAAGTACTTACTGAAACTATCGGGTCTTTGCGGTTGCAAACGGAGCGATTGAACACGGAAAGGGAGAAGATGACTGAACAGCTCCAAGATGCCAAAAACGAAGTTATTGGGCATGTTGCACATGGTAAAGAATCAGATGAAGTTATAAAGAGTTTAAGATTGCAGGTATGTGCATGGATGTTCTAATGAAAATGCTCTGCGTCATTCATGATGTACTTGTGCTTTGAAACTCCGCACTGAGGCTGAATCGTCAATGTCATAGATCGTCAATCGCTCTTTTAGTTTGAATAGTTTTATCAAGCTTATTTCATAACACAATAAAGCAATGGTTAAAATACGGGGCTATTTCTCTTGTAAGAGGAAATGCCACTACTCTCGCTGGTTGTTGTTTGAGTCGGGAAGAAAATGAGGGTTTTGTTTGGCTGAAGAGATTATCAGATAATGTAATGGTTTAATGGTTGATAGAAGGAGGTGCATAGTCTAAAATCAGAAGAGTAGTGGCCATTACGATGCAAATGTTAAATACCTTCTGGTGCATATTGCTTGTGAAGGATTACATAAGGCAGGAAAGTCTTTGGATCCGTGACTGGCCTTGTCCTGTGCGGAAAGGTACTTTAAATAGTTGACTCTTTTTTGTGTTGCCATATGCTATGACCGGTCCTGACGAACTCTTGCTTATGTGCGTTACGAACTTCCACTGTATCGTCACTTTTCGGTGGACGCCTTGACAGTGCGATATAGCGGGAGTCAACTGGAACGATCCTTCCTTCATTCTACGAAAACGGGACTTTTTTCCTCGTCACCAAGGCATTCCTGATGCCTTTACGGTTGTTTTTGTTGCGTATATTACGATGATGCGATAGATGTTGAGTATTGTCGTGACGGTTCTTAATAGAAGTTGTGAAGATCAGTTGTTTTGAGTCTGGCAATGGTTAGGTGGTAAATAGTTTTCCAGAAACTCAGAATTTGTCATCTTTTAGCTCCTAGTCTTTGACTTGAAAAATCTCTTTCTAGGACGTGTGCTCTCATAGGCTGTTGTTTGCTGAAAATACTGCATGTATTGACCCGGCTTTCAGTATACAGCGTATTAAAGCCCTCCCCTGTCTTTCTACAGTATATAGATTTGTCTAAATTACATGTTGATTGTACGATAAAGTTAAGAGAAAGTTTTGTGTTTAAAGTGATGAATAGGGTGTCTATACGGGAGGGTTAGCAGTTTAAAGAAGTAAAATCTCTTGTACCATAGGTGAAGTCCCTAGAAGGCAATCTGAAGGAAAAAATAGATCGAATGGCAGCCGTTACTATGGAGTTCGAGAGAACGAAAACAGAACTATTGGCATCACAGCACTTGCTGAATGAAGAGCAGGACAAGAATCAAGCATTGGAAGATGAAATTGACGGAATATCAGATGACCTTAAACACAAAACTGAAGAAACAGAGAGACTTCAAGCAAAAGTGAATGACCTTGAGGATGAATTGGAACATATCAAAGTCGAATTGAGCCAAACGCAAGTCAGCTTTGCAGATACGGAAGACAGTCTGAAGAGTCAGTACTCTACGCGTTCTCTGATAGAAAAGGAATTGCGTCTCTTGCAAGGTCAGTATAAAGACTTAACCCGGGAGAAGCAGAATTTGCAGAATGCGTTTGAGGACGCCAAGCAACAACTGCAGAATGGGAACGCAGCCAAGAAACAACTACAGGAAGATTTGCAAGATGCAAAATGGAAATTAAACGAAAAGATTTTGGCTGTTAACGAGGTAGGATATACTTACAATTCTGTTAAGATATCAGACATCTTCTTAAACATAGTCATCATCATCCTTATCATCGTCATTATCACCGTTACCATCATCCTTGTCATGATCAGCGTCATCGTTATTGTCGTCACTATGATTGGTGTTCTATTGGCATTGGTATTATGATCAGCATCATTGTTATCGTTGTCACTATGATTGTCGTTTTCATTGTCATCGGTATTATGATCAGTATAATCATTATTGTCGTCACTATGATTGTCGCTTTTATCGTCATCGGTGTCATGATCAGCAGCATCATTATTGTCGTCACTATGATTGTCGTTTTACGGTCATTGGTATCATGATCAGCATCATTGTTATTGTTGTCACTATTATTGTCGTTTTATGGTCATCTGTATCATGATCAGTATCACCGTTATTGTCATCACTATAATTGTCGCTTTTATTGTCATCGGTATCATGATCAGCATCATCATTGTCGTCATTATGATTCTCGTTTTATGGTCATTGGTATCATGATCAGCATCATTGTCATTGTCGTCACTATTATTGTCGTTTTTATGTAGTACAATTAATAAAAAATTTTGTCTATTTCCTTCCGTTTTTTGTTATTTTCGCGGTTTTGCAGCACTTGTGCAATCGCTATGTAATCAAGGAATATATATATTTCAAGCTGCACCAAAATTGCCACTTCTATCACTGAACTAAACAGTACAAAAGGTTGTTTTATATGTATGATCGTCGTCAGAATGATCGCAATCCCTCCGCTCAGCAGTCTAACCTAAACCATGTTGTGATGAATGATGTCTCTGGCCCATGCAAACGTCATTTGGCCAAATTACCTGCACCCTTAAATACCACAACTAGTCTAAATGTACTTATCATGCCGTTACGGTTGTTCAGTATCAAAGTCATGAAGGCATACCTTCGTTATTTTAATAGGATTTCAAGCCATTGTAGAGAATTCGGTGAATTCGAAAGTAGAAGCCATTGGCTGTTGTCGTCAATGACTGATCGCGTTGCGGTTTTGTACCAGCTATTGTCATTCTAAGGTGTAGCAGAGGACTTTAGATTGACCAGAATAAGCAATTTTAGATTAAAACCCAACACGACATGCCTACTATAATGTCTCCACTACATGCTGATCATGCAGGACAACTCGTGAATTGAACTCGCGGCGTCTTTACAAGCTATTGTAGCTAAAAAGTCGCCTTATAATTACCACAAGACCTTGTGTTGTATGTTAATGCCCACCTCCCTATATAAGCAGTTTTTATCTATTTATCTTCCTTTCCTTACCGGAACGCTTTCTCCCGTACACTTGTATTGCAGATGAAAGCAGATCGACAAAGGACTGAAGAAAAATTAGAGAGCATGCAGAGCGAGCTTCGGCTTGCCGAGGACCAGATCATTGTACTGAAGAGGGATCAAAAGAGCGCAGTTGAAGAAGCCGGACGTTTAAAGGCGCAAATCGGTGATTTAAAGAAAGTAAATTCTCAACTCTCTGAGCAGTTGAAGCGAATGAAGGAAGATACTGACGAGCACGGCAGATATACCTCCCAAAGAATGGATATCATAATGCGAGAGAACGAGGAATTAAGAAGTCAAATAAGGGTATGTCATCTCTACTTTCTTTTCATCACGCCAGTTGATATTTTCCGAGTTACTTTAATGGTTGGATATGGCTTTACAGGACTGCTTGTACCATATCTCAGTATTTAGTCCTCCGTTAGCACATTGTTGCCGAATAGCTAACTGAACCTATTCAACTTAGCCGGTACATTGGTGTGTAATTCAAATGCAGGTCAAGTGTTGTACAGGTTGACGCTAATAAGACCTGTTGATTTTGTGTACTTTTATTTCGTTCATTCCACCAGCATAAATGTGTTTTCCAGTTAAACAAGTGATTGGCAAGGGCATCTTAAGGTCCCATTGGATTGCACCAGTAACGAATCTTGTTAGGTTAGAAGAGACACACCCTTGCACCCTTGCGCGCAGTAGCATACGCTCACACAAACGCGTGTGCACGAGCTTATTTACGCTCACTCACAGCGTGTCTTCTCTGGGGTTGTAAGCCGGTAGACACCTTGAATGGGCTCCGTGGCACCCTATCAGCTTATTGGATGTTACGCTTCACTGTATAGTTGATCGGTCTTCTTCTTTACCTGCTCGGTGACTCTCGCAAGCGGGCAGCGTATCCAATATCCAATCCAGCGTAAGTTTACACCTTGAAGAGTTAGGTTTTTGATTATATCTAATAAGATGCTCGCTTAAATTTGCGTTCCACTAGAAAGCAGATCGATACTTTAGTTAGACTAGCTTGTGATCTTTAATGTATGCTTTAATTGCTTGATTTTTGTCGTTTCGTGTTACAGGTCTATTGGATGATTAACGACTTACTGATTCAAAATGTAAACAGATTTTGACTAGCCGCATTCCAGTGATTAAACCGTCATGTCGTGTATTGTCTTTAATACATATAAATGTGATTGTTTGCCTGTTAACATACCTAACCAAAACACACTGAGAAATCTAACGTTATTTTTTGGAATCACAGGGTGCTTTAGATTTATTCAGATTACGTGCCGTGTCAAGAAGTTTATCATTTCTGATTATGTTTTGACCTGAGATATTATATCTATCTGTTATCAGAACGCCCAAAACATCTTACAAGAATTTCCGGACTTGGACATCTTTGACAGCGAGGAAACAGACAGTGGCATAAGTACCTCTAACCACCTGGCAGCACCGGTTGGTGTACTGGTGGAGAAGTTAAAGACCACGGAGAAAAACTTGATGGTTAGTGTCCAAGTTGTTAATTTGTGTCATTTAGACAGCTGTATGTGTGTACAGTGTTATTGTCCGAATGCTTTTTACTGCCAAGAAGATGGTAATGCTTACCTTAACTTATGCAAATGTGCTCTTAAAACCGGAGATGATCTGAACAATAATTCGTAAACGTGTTTTAATGCTGATTTTAAAAGGTGAAGTCCTTGCCTGTAGTAGATACGTTGGGGATTTAAATACTTAGATCAGTACTTCAGTATGTATATTTAAGTACTGATGCACATTCCTTTCGGTATCTTATAATTATGGAACTGAAATCGGCTATGTTAGGTACCGTTATCAAGTCTAAGTTATGCGGAATCACAAACCAAACCAGAAAATTGTATTGTCTGTGAAACAGCTTGCGTATTCCTCCCCGCCATGTGATGCATTTCATCTTGCAAACTCTGAGCCAGGCTATTTTGAATCGTGAAGCAGTGGGGAAACTTCATATATTTTCCAGTGACAATAGGTGAACCTGTGAAGCTTTCCAGTCCAAAACTAAGGACGTTTGAGTAATTTCCATCGTTATTTTCGCTAATAGTAAATGGTCTAACTTAGCTGGTCTAACTTAGCTGGTCCGCCAGAACTGTCGTATATTCACTAGATATTTTAGAGGAAAGAAAATAAGAAGGACCGTCATCATGTCGATCTGTTAAAATCAAGAGCAAAATACCCCGTCAATAGTATGAAAAATGAGCGATTCGCGAAGCACAGCTCTGCACCTCTTATCTCAACGTGTTCTTCGTTAGAAAGGTTTAGTCGCTGCAGCTCGATGTAACTGTAATTAGCTAGTGGCGAAAAATAGGGAAT
Source organism: Carybdea cf. marsupialis auct. non (Linnaeus, 1758) (assembly GCA_010016065.2). Classification (NCBI taxonomy): domain Eukaryota; kingdom Metazoa; phylum Cnidaria; class Cubozoa; order Carybdeida; family Carybdeidae; genus Carybdea; species Carybdea cf. marsupialis auct. non (Linnaeus, 1758). The sequence continues at coordinate 10,896 of JAAAKL020015809.1, forward strand.
GTAAAACCTCTGCGAACTTAATTTATTGCACACAAATCAGTAGCTTGCGTAAAGAGTTTTTCTTGATTCTTTTCGATAACTGGGCATTTTCTAAAGAAGCATTGAATTTTGACTAATGCCTTTTTCAGAAGTCGTTATCTTTTGCATACCTTAGCCTCTGGCCTCCTCTTAATGTAGTAACCCCGCGACATGACGATACAATCTGGAGGATATTTTTATTACGCCTCGTTTTGAAGTTGAGCATATTATTACTTGTAGTTTTTGTAAACATTTTTGTAACAGCATAAAACAGTTTTTAAATTTCTTAAAGAAACTTGGGCAGTGGCCTGCAATTGTCAATACTGTCTTTTAAGTAGAGCTCCTAGGAAACTATGTTGTAAGCGACAGGAGATATCGGGAAACACTCGTCAATCACTGAGATAATGAA
>JAAAKL020015811.1:0-11322 GCA_010016065.2 Carybdea cf. marsupialis auct. non (Linnaeus, 1758)
TACATTAAATTTCATGCCAAACTTCAGAGCAAATTGACCATATATGTAGGTGACCTGCTTCCTTGGTTGACATGCTGGCACACACGTAACATCTTACATTTTGGTCTGTAAAATACACATGAATGATCCAATTTCATTGAGGTTTTGCACCAGGAAAGCATTTTACTAGTGTTCTTGATAATGTTTTAAAATTTAGCTCTGCTTATAACAGACATGAAACTATAGCCTATAGTTCTTCAAAAAATCTGTTCAAGTGTCACACGTAACAATGGAATGACCCAACTAAGCCAACACATTACCTAACATTACATGATGCATTTTCTTGCAGGAGGTGGCTGATATACCCTTCTTTTTTTAATTTTACTGTATATCAAGTAAAACGAAGCATTGCAATAGTTGGCCCTGTAATCCATTCACCATAAGCTGTATACTATATGGAACATTCCCTTAGTCTCAGTAATAATGACTCTTCTGAAAACTTGTCAATACATTCTTCATCTTTTCGAATGCCATCTTTGCCTGTCCAAGTCTTGCATTTAGTTCCACATCACATCGTGCATAGGACATTTTTTCTGCTTCCTGAATAACAAAATGCCTCAACTTGTCCCAGCATTTCTCCATGAACCAGGACTTGACGTGATAGTAATTTCTTTGATTTAACTAAGAAAAATGTTTTCTTATCTATATAAGGACCAATGCTTTCGCTATTCTCAACTAACGCATTCAAGAAATGTAGCAGTTTCTCCTCTTTATTGGCCACAAGTGTTGTGTCGTCTGCAAACCTTATAGTATTTACATTAGCTCTAATAATATTAGCTACGTCAACCTCTTCAAATTGCTCTCATAATCTTCTCCGTGTAGAGCGAGAACAGATTTGGTGATATCTCGCAATCTTTTTTCTGTTCTGTTTTATCTTAAAAGTTTTCGCACATCTTCGCACATTAATAATCATAAATCTCTGTAATTTTTTTCCAGTTTCCAAAGGGCAACAAGGCAGCATTGACGGCACTTGCAAAGTTATAGAGCGTAAGGCAGTGAGTTGATTTTATTCCTTTCAAGGCAGAAGCCAATACTAGGAACTGGGTTACTTTTCTCCTTCGAATGACAATCCTTATCTATTAATGCTTGCAGTCCCCTCTCTGTCCTATCTCTCGAAACATAGTTTCCCACTTCACAGATCACAGTACCTCCGGGATCGTGGCAGGCAAGCTCAGGGTCCGAACTAACGACCCTCGGATTGTAAGCCTGAAACTCTACCACTATGCCACTAGTATATAAATACATAATGTATAATACTGTATGCCGCCAAAAGAAATCAAGAAACTAGAAAGAGAATCAAGAAAAATACGACGTTATACGGGTGAATGGAGCCAATAACTAGCTGCAAGTAGTTGCAGAATATTTCGCGTTTTGCACACATCACCAAGTAATTATGTCTGAAACGGAAGAAAAAACACAATGAAAATTGTGTTATCATAAGGAAATAGTGCACGGAGACAAAGAAAGCAACCATACAAGAGAACTGTGAATACAAGAATACAAAACTGGTACTGCTTTTCTCATCCAAATATCTTACTTGGGGTTAAGAGTCCACCAATATTTCAAAGTAGGCCCCATCATATTCGCACGGTGTCTGTCTGCACTTTGTAACACTGCATTCACACATTTTAGCCTCTTCCATCTTTATTTGATCTTAGCCCTGACTTATGGTATGTATCAAGGAATATAATACGTGTACCAGAAATATAGTTTTGTCTCGGCTGATTTTAGTAGTGATCTGTGGGAATTGCATTGAATTGCTGGTATTATTAGTGGGTTTAAGGCTAGTTGTCAATGACGGGGCTGCTAATGAGAATTCTTAAGGTGAAGGTTGGAAGGTACAAGCAACGTTTTCAGTCCTTTTGCTTTATCACTGATTACTATAAGAATGGCTTTGAGGCCATTGCTTTCAATACATCTTTATACTAGAACTTCTGTTTGATGATACTCCAAATGCGTCTTAACTTACTTATTACACATGCTTACTTACTTATTATCTATGATTGACTAGGCATAGTTTGAAGGAACCTCACAAATTGAGATTAAAATATTATTTCATACTATACTGATTGAGAAAGATCTGCTCGATTGGGTTCTGACGTATCAGTAGCCTATAAACACATAGATTATGTCTTGTAATAATAAGATTTGTAATGCGTGCTGATAATCCAAAATTCCCGATAATCAAAAAGAGTGAGAAATGGCCCTTTTCCTTTCATAATGAAAAAGACAATTTTAGTAATTTTTTTGTTAAAATATAATACCCGCTGGGAAGACTTTGAATATGCAGGAATCTTTTGCAGAACATTCAAATACAAATATTTTTTTCGCTGTCATTTCCCACAGTTGTACCATAGTGGAAGTGAAGTCTTTGTTTTCACATACCTCAGTTATCTAGAAAGGGATGGAGAGGGGCACATGCTCCTGCTCTCTACACTGCTTTTATGAATCAATTTAACTGCGATAGTGAAAGGAAAGCTAAAATAGAAGCAGTTGAGAAAATTTAGTGGATCTCCCCTAGAGGATGAGTGCACCCTTCGCGGAATACCTGATGGGCTATGCTCTTGATTTGCCGAGTAGACCATGTTGGAATTTAGATGTTTTTATCTGTTTATCATTTGTATCTTTCATTTGTTCTTTGATACAATTATTCATTTGCGAAAACATACTTTGTTTCCTTTCATTAGAAAATTATGATTTAGTACATGCTATTCTTGTAGGCAATTAATCCTTTACTATCATTAAATTTTGTTTAGGTCGTTATTTAATGCATCCATGTTCGCGCCAGTTTTATTCGAAATGGAAATAGGGTATTAAGTTGTCGTTAGTCGCAGTCTCCGTTTTGAGACTACTTCTATTAGAGTTATTATGCAAAACTGAAAACATCCTTTACTTTGCAAGGGGGGATGTGCATCACTAATTGATAATGGAATAATCTCTTCTCTTTTTGAACTTACTAATTCAGTTGTATGGTGAAAGCAACAACATACGAACGAAATAAAAAACTGACCAAACTGTGAATTATCCCTATCTAATACTTTTTAAAATTAAAGTTTTGTTTTTAAGTTACATGGAAGACTTTGCTATAGTTTATTTAATCCTAGTCGAAATCCATCCATATATCAATCGAAAGAAAGACTTAGATTGTTTACTTCAAAGGAAGAATTTTGCTATCTTATTTTCCGATATTTATGACCGCATAAGTCCTTGAGACTCTCTACTCCCAAGGCTGTATTGCCTACCACAGACACATAAATATGGTTTACCATTACGACCGATTGCATCAATGACCGATTTATCTCAGCATAAACTAGCAAAATGGCTTGCTGAGTTATTACAACCAGTTTTCCAGAAGTTTTCTTCTTGTATTGTTAGGCACTCTTATTCCGTAGCGATGTTACTAAGTTTCCAATTGAGTCTACGTATTCGTTTGATGTCGTAAGTCTATTTACAACGTATCCCTTGATACTGAATTCTACAGTAAAGACACTCCACCTTTACTTCCAAAGTCCGACTTTACTGAACTTACTAAGAGTGCGATGTAGAGTATAGTTTTGATAACAAAATGTACCGACAAGTAGATCGAGTAGCGACGGACTTTCCCTTAGGCCCAGCACTGGCAAATATCTTTGTCGGCTATCATGAAAGATTCGCTTTAGATAATTCCTCAGTACATAGCTCTTTCTAAGTACTTTGCCAAATTTGCTGATTACTGTCTTGCTTTATATGGTTCCGCTGATAATTGTAACAATTCTCCTTCTGTCTTAAAATCATCTATCTTTACGCTTTACGTTAGAAATGGAGAAAAATGATTCCAGCCCCTTTCTTAGATGTATTAGTCACCAGGCCAAAACAATCTTTTGTACTTGGATGGACGGATTCTCCCGTCGATATCGACATATGAGTGCTCCACTGTTCGATCAGCTGTACGACCTACTCTATGAATCAGAGTGAAAGTGGCGGAGTAGACCACAGTTACTTGTATCCTTCGCGTGTTCTTCATGCATGCTGAGCATGACACATGTGTGACAAGGTTAGGCTATCCAAACACAGGTACAATCCATTCGGCAGGCTTCTTGAGTTTCCGTCTCTCCAATATCCCTATTGACTGTTTGGGCCCTGTGAATATGATGCAAAGATGTTGTCAAAGCTTCCCGGCGCTGGGATTAAACCCGGGTCGGAGGTTTTCTAAGTATGCTCTTCGATCACACGGCCTCATTCTCTGTCTATAGCTAGGCAACCTTTTAGGGTCTTCATATTAATTCCAGTTTTTCTTTTCTTTTTATAGACAGACAGTGAATCTTGTGAACTGTCTATCGTATCTACGTAGCACTGAGAATTTGCTCCAAGTTGAATCTTGGCGATGAACTAAAGCGTATAAGAGAGTTGTCAGTGGACAATAGATACCCTTCAGCATTTATGACAAGAGGCATCGTGTCGCAGCATGCCAAATACAACAATCAAAGGCAATTCTCACTGCCTTGTGTATCTACGTCTATCATGGATTGGTAAGCAGACGCAATATTTTGCCCGAAAGATCAAGTAGTTCCAACCCGCTTCGTTCGAGTTGTCCAAACTACAACAATGGTCCTACCCCTATCCAATAGGATGTGCTTCCCTTTCTCAAAAGAAGTAACGTATTATATCTATTAAATACCGCTGTGAACTGCGGTACATTGGTTGTATATCCAAAGTTTTGGAAAGGACAATTCCACAACACATAAAAAAAATACTACTTAGGAAATCCTCTATCTATTTATATATCTAGATCGAGTTTGCTCGGACATCTAGTCTATCACGCCATCCATCTTGATCCTGCATCAAGGTTGGCAGGTCTTCAGGCTGGCATTTCGCACCACGGTATAGCTGGTCCATGTAAGTTATGGCGGGGCGTCCAACTCGCCTAGAACCATGCCTTGGCATCCAGAACAGATCGTTAGCAATTTCGTACTTCGCTCGCCAGCAGTGTCCTGCAAAGCGCATTCTCCTTTCTCGTAGGATCGCAAAGATGTTGGGGCTGTTTTTATATAACTCAGCCTTGGTTGGATGTTCTCTCCACGAGATGTTCAGTACGGCTCTGAGCATCCTTGTGTATGTGCCATCCAGCCTGGATTCTAGGGTCTTTGTTAGTGTCTAAGTCGTTTCGTCGTACAGAACGACCGATTCTACAGTAGCGCGGAAGAAATTTTTCTTTAAACGAACAGGAAGATTGGATTTCCAAATAGTATCCATTTTCTTTAGGGCTACCCAGGCCTTTGCAATTCGGATATTTACGTGTTTCTTTGTAGAACTAACCTCAACAGACTTGATTGGTTCACCTAATAGTCTCTGAATTGTACCTAGTTGATTGAAGTTAATGCATTTAGTTTTTGATGCGTTAACAAGGAGGCTTACCTATGTAGCTGCTCTTTCCAGGTGATGTAGAAGTGCTGTGGCATTGGTATTTGTAGTGAGAGCGAGGTCGTCTGCATAGTTAACATCAGTCACGTTCTTTGTTGGATGTCGCTTTTATTGCTTTCGTGTTAGGGTAAAACCTAAGTAGCAGTTTTTGCCGAGTGCGGTTCGTAGGACATAGTCAAGGGTGATAATAAAGAGGAACAGTGCTAGTGTGTCACCTTGCAGAGCACCTGTTTTTATGGTGAAGAAATCTGTGTCTCCATCGGGAGATCTAACTAGGGATCTTGTGTTTTTGTACATCATCATAATTGCATTCTCTGTCTCTTTAGGAATGCTGTCGGTCAACAAGATCTTTTCCATCTTTCCGCTATGAATCAAATCGAAGCTCTTGGAAACGTCTACAAAACGTAATGAGGCCTGTACGTTTTTCGCCCGTACTCGTTCAATGAGTCGTCTAATGTTCAAGATATGCCCAGCGGTTGATTGTTTCTCCTCTCGAAATCCTCTAGCCGCACCCAACCATCAAAATGTTGTAAAAAATAGAAGAACCGACTCTGCTATAGGACAAAATTTAGTATATACTACCGAATGGGCTAATGCTTTTTCGTTAGATATACTCTCTGTATTACATCAGGCCTAGTTTGGTTTATATTTACGAGTTTTGGAGGCAGTATTTATTAAGAGACTGAACCCTGGATTTTGCCGACAGAAATAATTTCTTATAGATGTAAGTTTACGATAAATAAGAGTGACCCAGCAAGCAACGCGAATAGAAAACATGACTGCACACAATATAAACAAATTTTAGGTCTAACTTAAGTTTGCGATGTAATTCAAATCATCTTTAGAGCATAAGTAAAACAAATTTGAGAAACATTTTAAGTAGGAAGGATACTCTACAACACATGAATAAAGACAACAATGAAAAAAGGATCCCAAAGGAAAAATCAAAACAAAGACAAAGGAAGAAAGCTTTGGTTCATATTATTCAAAGAAGGGCATAGTTTAGAAATTAGAAGGCTTTCTTTGAGCTGAAGTTCAAACTAAGAGTCAGCCAAATTATAAAAGATCTCTGAGCAACTTATTCACCTCTTTTCAAGTCAAGAAAATGTCATCAGTCAAATGTAGACCATACTAATATTGAGATGGGCATCAATTCTCCTATGTACCTTCAAAGTGTGACGTCAGATATAACAGGGACTGGCAACAAAGTGATCATAAGGAACTGGTCGAATAGGCAGTTAAAGTCATTGTTGTTTAATCGATTTTGCCATTTTCTTTAGTAATACACTTTCTAAAGAGAGAGTAAGGGAAAGTGACAGTTCGTGTTGTGATCTGATGGTTTTCGGATTCTTTAGCTAAAACGCGAGCCAATATACCTTCCAGGTTTGATACCTAAGTAGTAAACATGATTTTATGATCGTCTGTGTGCACAAACTATATACTTGGTGTTGTCAGCAGTTCTGCTGTTACAAGAAACCGTACACACTTTGACATAATATTAATCGATCGTTTACATACGAAAGCAGTGGCCATAGTTTAAAAGTATCAATGTCCACCCTCCAATTTCGTTGCAGTTCTCTGGTTCCTTTTGGTCTTCGTACAGCTTTTCTTGGCATCCTTCATCTTTCATTTTCTGTCACAACGTTTCCATCGTTGTCCCTAACTGCACCAATCCATTCTAGACAGGAGCAGGTTGTTCCTTTCCTTTTATTGCTATTAGTGCTGTCTATTTCCTATTAGCTTTATTACAGAGTTATGGTTATCGCTTGGAAAAGAAATCTATTCAATAGTTATACCGATAGGTGCGTGTGACATTAATTTCATGTCATTTCTCATCGTACATGACTCACCCACTGAACATGAAAATAATGAATCAAACCATTATGTTAAAATGGTAGCCAATTGGAATATTTTATAATCATTTTCGGATCCGGTCAACAAATGCCGATGCAATTAGGCTGGTCTTATCTTTGTTGACGAGATGCTAGAAAAATTTGTTCCCCAGGTTAAAGTAGTTGAGACTTTCACTTCAGTATTTAGGTAAATGATCACAATATAAATTCTAGTCTCCTAACAATATTTGTTTCATTGATATTTGGAGAATGTAAGTTTTAAATTGTTCTATATTGGAAACCCGTTAAATTTTTTCCTGGCGATTAAGGAAACCTAACTTTGCTTTAAACTTTATCTAGCTTTGAAAAATAGCAACACCGATATATTGATAGTAACATCATAATCTATTTTCAGAACCTCATAATACACAATTTTCCTTTTTCTTATACATAGTCTGAAAGTTCCTTCAACCGGGGGTTGTTACAAAAGATAACGATAAAGCTAATAAAACTAAAAGATAAGTTGCATATTTGATCCTCCCCGATCTTGCACAGACCTCAAAGGTCTTGTCCATAAAAGAGTTAAATTCTCTTCCCATTTCCCTTCTTTTATACTTGTAAGCCTCCTTAAAACAGCAACATTGAATCCAACATCAGCTTCCCACTTCTTGAACATTCTATGGAAGCATTTAGTAATACTACAATATATTTTGTTAATTATACTCATAAATAAGGAGCGTGGCTGATGGGATTAGAAGCATTCATACAAACAGGGAAGTGGCGACAAAAAATGTTTAGAAGGATTACTTTGCTCCTTGGCAAATTAGTTCAGGATTTTCTTACTTCAAAAGCAAGAAACGACGTATCGCTTTTCAAATACGTCTTGAACAGTCAATGAAAGTAAAAAATCACGCTGCTGCTCGTTTTTAATAAATTTCTTAGCAATATCACAGGCATAGTTTTCACGCGCCTTAACCTGCGCAGCTATTACCACGTTACTGGTTACCAGTATCACTTGAAAATATTAGACATATGGCTTGTCCAATACTATTATTAATACCTTTTTCGGTCTGAAATATTTCTTTACATGTAGGAAACTAAAAGAACTGGGTTGAAGTGAGTCAGCAATAGAAGTTGTATCAGTAAAAATGAGGATAAATAACTATTTAAAAATACGATTGGTGGAAGCTCAAAGATAAGTCAATAACAACAGATTTCATGTGCATATCCAGGTCGCATTAGTTCTGGTACCTTGACACACTCGCTCTGTTTACAAATATCTCCTGCTTCAACCATCGTATCAAAGGTGGTAAATTTCCTTCTTTTGAATAGAACACTAGCAGCCAGGGGTATCACCCATGTGGTTCTTTCAACCCTTACATGGTATTTAACGTGAATAACCCGATTTCAAATTTATTGTCCAACAAACAAACAGGTTAGCAGGTTTACCATTCTTGAATATTTGCCTTCATTCACCAGCATGCTCCAAAATATTATTTGCTATCCTCATCTTCCCATTATAAACTATTTTAATTTTTCTTTTAGATAATTGTTAAGTATTCCACAAGTGATTGTTGCTTATATATTACTTACATATATCTTTACAACCATATATCGGATCTACCGATTTACTTTCGTGCTTCCTTCCCTACTCTTTCAACGGGCGACAGCTCAAAATAAAGACGTTTGTTAGATGAGAATTTCACCTTGGAATGAATTGGGCTTCCTTAACAAAAACCTTCTTCTGACATATTTCGGCTGTGTCATGCTGCAACCAGTTTTGTGTAATTTTATGGGCCAGAAGCTAATATAATTTCAAGTAAAGGTTCTAAAAGCACTAGTCTACTTTTTCTAACAGTTCATATCATTACTAACCAGAGTTCAGATTCATGAATTATCTATCGTGACTTTGTAGAATATTATTCCAAATAAATCAGTTAAAAAGGTACATCGACACAAAATAAATAAGCAAGAAACATATTTGGTTCTGTTAGGAAAGCAATTTCATGCAGATTAACGTGTTAAATGCCTCCTTCTTAATTACTCTGAAAAATCACATCTGTTTGATAATTCTTACTTTAGATACTAACTTAATTACAAAAACTAGCGTAAAAAAGGCTATGGAGCAACGCAAGAGACAGTGTCTATAAAATTGGGCTTTAGCTCTCTAAAGGCGTAATAAAGGACTTATCTGTTAATGTCTAATACATTTAGTCTAGTTTCAATAGGTCTTGGTTATGGAGGTAGGTTATATAAATTTACCTCTTTCTTAAATAGGTTGAATCGAGTACGTTTACCTGAACCCATAATTACAGCAGTTGACCTGGTTTGTTGAATGGATTCTATCTAATGAAGAGATTTTGATTATCCACCACTCTCCCCACAGTGGACAAATCAGGTGCACGGGTAAATCAGGCCTTAATCTGGTTAGAACACCTAAGGATCTAAATTTTACTCAATGGCATATTTGATATGATTATGATAAGAATTAGAAACCTCTCCTCTTTTTCTTCCTCACTGAGGTAGAATCAATCCTGAAGTAGAGATCAGCACAGGTTGAGAGCTTGCAAAAAAAAGTGAAATTACCCACAGAGGTAGGATCGTTCTTGGACCCCAAAAAAGTACAAAGAAGAGCCAAATTCTATCTATGCATTGCAACCTGTTCTGCTAGAGGTCAAGATGAGAAGAGGGGAGGAATCTTCTCTTCCCAGAAAGTTTGGGCCAGATACGGATCTCCAAAAGGCAACACTAGGGCATTTAGCTAAATCTAATTTTGCACCAAGTTTGGCTTGATGTTACTTTTGTGTATATGTGCTGTTGAAAGAATTTAGAATTTCCCTTTCTCCTCTCCCTGAAAAAATCTAGAACGGCACGGACTCCCAAAAGGCACAATGAGAATACTTCCTCTTATTCTTCATTTAGTCGAGTTAGAATTTGAAGACTCCTTCTGAAAGATATTTCTGGTGCAAGAGATCGAGGTTGTTCTTCATCCTTCACATTTTCGAATCAGTCAGTGATTCAAAAAGGAAGAAATATCACATAAGCTGTTACTTTTGACTGAGTTTGGTTCAGATCCGAGTAAATGTTGGTTATCGCTCTGATAACCCAAATATATAGATTTTGTTTCCTATTTAGATCCCCACTGAGTTTTGATTGGACTCTGATCCCCAAAGGGTATAATTAAGACATATTTTTAGTTTTGAATGAACCCAAATGATTCATGTTAGTCCTGGTGCCAAGACCTCAAAATATGAAACCTCAATGACACATCTTTTTTCTTTTTGTCTTTGTAGTTGCAGCTCAACCTAACTTAGCAGCTATATAAGCAAGCTAGTGATAATGAAAATAATACTGTTATCAACTGAATGTTATTTTTATTCGATAAATTGAATAAAATGTCAAATTTGGTTTATTGAGAAATTGTTACAATGCTTAATTATTTATAACCCCAAATGAACATGAGCAAAGAAACAGAAACAGTCCTATCCAATAGTGAGAATAAAATAGAGTAGAAAGTCAAAAATACATATTTGAAATAACAGGTCCTGGGCCAAGATATCAATACGTCTATCATCTTCTTCACTCACATCATAGACTGTACACAGGTCATTTGGTGGATCATCAATGCTGCTATTTGGGAATGCTTTTGAGTTGCAAAACATTGGTGATTTACAAACAAGAGACTTGGCATGCTGAAAGGTCACTGCATATATTCTCTTGTTCTGCGATATGCTATGGTATCTTTGATTTCAGATTTCAGCTGCTTCATAAAACTTGAGTTTGATCAATTTGGTAAAAGACTCGAGAACCAACCCATGACTAGTTAGAATAAAGCCAAGACGTATAGTCTTTACAAGAGCGAAAGCTCTCATAACTTTTTCAGAATTGTATAAAATGATTCATTTCACTTGTTGATAGATAGTCTATTATCCATCCTAGGGCAGAACTAAGGTAGAAAGGCGTAGAGTAAGGTTTATTCAAACTGATAATTCCGTTGATTTTTGAATTTGATCAACTTGGTGGAAGACTTGAGGGTCAAGCCATGGTCAGA